>PVIH01026622.1:0-18292 GCA_004025045.1 Sigmodon hispidus | reverse complement strand
ATAGTGGAAATAGATACATCAGTTAAAGAAAGCACTAAAATCAAAATAGCAATAACACAAAACATTCAGGAAATCTGGAACTCCATGAAAAGACCTTACATGAGAATAATAGAAATACAAGAAGAAGAATCATACCAGCTCAAAGGCACAGATAATTTATTCAATAAAATCATAGAAGAACACATTCCCAACAAAAGAAGGAAATTTCTATAAAGATAAAAGAAGCCTACAGAATGCGAAAGGGATTAGGACCCCCCACTCCCCCAAAAAAACCCCACAACTGGCTACATAATAATCAAGCCACAAAACAAAACATATATAACAAAGAAAACAATTTTATTTAGATTTTTTTGGTTTCTTTTTTTTTATATTATGAATAAAGTCATATTTTTTAGGCATGTAAAAAAAAAAAAAAAAAAAAGAATTCTGTGCTGAAACCATCTGGCCCTGTGGTTTTTTTTTTTTTTTTTTTTTTTTTTTTGGTGGTAGTGTGTGTGTGTTTCTTCTTCTTTGGATTTCCCTTCTATGGAATTATCTATTTCTTGTGGTTTTGTAGGTGTATTTAGCTTCCTTAGAATGGAGTTTTCCCTCTAGTGCTTTCCCTGGAGGTGGAATTACAGGTGGCTGTGAGCCATGAGACATGTATGCTGGGAACTGAGCTCAGATCCTTTAAAAGAGCAGGAAATGCTCTTAAGTGCAGAGCTATCATCCAGCCCTGGAAACTTAGGCATTTAAAAGGTCTCTTGTATTCACTCATTGTTTCATTCAAGTTAAGATTGTTCTGTTGTTCCTGTCGCAACAGCAGCCTTGCGCTCAATCTTCCTATAGCTGTGTGCCACCACATCAGGCTCTTCTTAATCATTTCTGTCCTGACTGCAATGAAAAGGTGAGAATGATAATTAGAGAAATTTATTGAGTAACTTCATAATTTCAGGGAAATTATGGCATGCTTATGTGGACAGATATTGTTTAAATATGATTTTGTCATGAAATATCTTGTTTATTCCATCTATGGTGATTAATAGTTTTGCTGGTAATAGAGGCTGACAGCCATGGTCTTTTAATGTCTGTATAACATCTGGCCAGGATCTTCTTGCTTTCATTATTTCCACTGAATAATCTGATGTTATTCTGATGGCTCTGCTTTTATAAGTTACTTAGTCTTTTTTTCTTTGCAGTACCTAATATTCTTTCTTTATTCTGTAGGTTTAGTGGTTTGATTATTATGTGGTGAACAGACCTTTTTTTTTTTTGCGGGGGTGCTAGTTTGTTTAGTGTTCTGTAAGCTTCTTGTATCTTTATAGGTATTTCCTTCTTTAGGTTGGGAAAATTTTCTTCTATGATTTTGTTGGATGTATTTTCTGTGCCTTTGAGCTGGTATTCTTCTCCTGCTTTCTATTATTTTTACGTTTGGTCTTTTCATAGTGTCCCATTTTTCCTGGATGTTTTGTGTTATGACTTCTTTGGTTTTAGTGATCTTTGACTGATATAATCTATTTCCACTATTGAATCTTCCACTCCAGAGATTCTCTTTTCCAGCTCTTGCATTCTGTCAGTTATGCTTGTATCTGTAGTTCCAGGTTGTTTCTTCAGATTTCCTGTTTATGATATTCCTTCAGGTTGTGTCTTCTTTATTGCTTCTATTTCAAATTTTGAATCTTGAAATGTTTTCTTCACTTGTTTGATTGCTTTTTCTTGGCCTTCTTTAAGGGATTTGTTGATCTCTTCCAATTTTTTTGTCTTTTCCTCTATCCATTAAAGGAGTTCTTTTTTTTTTTGTCATTTCCTTCAGTTTCTTTGTACCTGCCCCTCCGGGGGGGGGGGGGCGGAATATGTAGTTTTTCTTGATCTCCCTGGCATGAGGCCATCCACTTCCCCCAGTTTCTTCTACATTGTCATGTTTAGGTCTTGTAGAACCACCAGATTCTGGTGGTGCTTTATTGTTCTTTGTGTTGTTATATGTATTCTTGCTCTGGTGTCTACCCATTGCTTCCTTGGATCAATGCAAGATTTGTCTGTATTTCAGTGAGCTGATTTTGGTGCAATCTGTTCTGGCGGTGTCTGTGTCTCAGGAAGCCTCTTTTGGTTCAATTTGGACTCTTGGTTCACTTGGAGGTAGCATATTCTGTGTCACAGTGAGATGTTCTGGGTGTAATAAGAGCTGGTTGATTCTGTGTCTCAGGGACCCAATCTTGGTTCAATATGAGCTTTTGATCCAGTAGGTGCTGGCAAATTGTGGGTCTGAGGTAGCTGCTCTTGTTCCAATAGGTCCTGTGGAGCTGTGGGTCTCAAGTAGCTGCTGAGGTCACCGGGTGATGGGATGGATTGGGGGTTGAGGTGGGATTTGTAGATGGAGATATCCACCAAACTAGATTTTACTGGGGAGTTCTGACCTGCAGGGTTTTCCCCTGCTGGCCTGAATTTAGGGGAGAGATGGGTGGGCTTATAAGGTGACATTGACCCTGAATGTCTTTTGAGGGAACAATGCTTATTCTGCTATAACTACAAGGCCACTTCATTGGCTGATTAGAGTTTTCTGTGTTTCAACACAGTGTAACAAAAACCCAGAAAGTATATGTGTATCTAAAACTGGGAGGCCATCTCATTTCACTGAATGTTCTAGTTTTTTTCCTCTGGTAGCCCAGGCTGGCCTGGAACTTGCTAGCCAAGGACACCTTCTGTTCTTCCTCTGTCCAACTTCTAAATGTTGGGATTACAGTATATATCACCAGTTATGGTTTCCATTTTCTTAAAAAAGTATTTATTTTTAATTTATGTGTATGTATGTTTCTTTCTCTGTGTGTATATTCCCATGTGTATGGATACTCCTGTAGTCCAGAAGGGGGCATCAGATTCCTGGAGATGGAGTTGTGCTTGGTAAATCTCTGATGCCAGTATTGGGAACTAAATTCCAGTCCTCTGCAAGAGCACTGAGCACTCTTAACTACCAAACCATCTCTTTATCCCCTTGGTTTCTATTTTCTTAAAAGGTACCACACCAGCCCATCAACTTGTCTTCTTGTAGCTTTTTGTTAAACTCCAGTGTTTTATTTCAGAACTAAAGTGGGGTTTGAGCTCAACACTGCAGAGCTGGGTGCTGTCAGTATCATATACTGGAATTTTAAATGCACTGAACTAAAAGTCAGGATGCAAATTCTGGGTTGTTGCTTTTGAGAACCGGAGACTCGAAGCCAACGGCTTGACCTTTTGAACTCTTAGTTAACTGCAAAATGAATCTCAGTGCTGCAAAATGAATCTTAGTGCTTATGGGGATGAAAATGAGCAGATGGATGAGAATGCCTTTGCTAACTTCAAGTTTTAGTGAAATACCGATGAAATGATGATAAAGATATTGACCAAAATGGCCTTAATGTTCCCAGCAGCTTCAGTTACATTTTGTAGGGATTTCTCCCCGATTCCTACTCCTTGACCTTCCCTTTTATTTTATTTTTTTTTCTTTTTAGAGCACTTATATATGAAAAATTGTAATTGTAATTTTTTTCTGCTCCTTTGAGATGTAAATAGATTTTTGGCTGCCTCTAGCCAGGACCAAGGACTGTAATTCTCAAGGATCTTTGAAATGTAATAATCAAGGAGCTCTACATCTCCATCTGTGTGGTGGAGCCTAATTTCAGGATTTCACTCTTAGCTATAAAACCACTACTGATGTGAAAAAAGAGGAAATTTATTTTCATTTTTATGAGCTACTGGTAGCTCTGTGGTAGACCCCACCTTAGTGTCTCTGTGTATGTATGTATTGAGGGGTACACATGCATGTGCATTTGTATGTGAATGTCAGAGGTCAATGCTGATCATCTTCCTCAATAATCACCTTATTTTTTAGACCAGGTCTCAAGCTGAATCTGTAGCTCACTGGATCAGCTAGGCTGGCTGGTCACCAAGCTCCAGGGCTCTCTTTCCAGCACTGAGATGACAGGTACACATTGCTGTACTTGACTTTTTTTTTTTCAATGTGGGATTTGGTTGATTAACATCGGGTCCCCTCATACTAATATGGCGAACACTTTACCAGCTGGGTAATTTCCTCAGGCTCCTTTTACCTCAGGTTTGTAAAGATTTATTTATTTTTATTATTTTAAGATGATGTGTCTATGTGTATCTATGTGTATATGTGCACATAAGTGAAGGTATCTGAGGAAGAAGAATGCATTGGATTCCCGGAGGTGGAATTACAGGAGGCTGTGAGCCATCAGACATGGATGCTGGGAACTGAACTCAGATCCTTTAAAAGAGCAGGAAATGCTCTTAAGTGCAGAGCTATCATCTCTGCAGTCCTGGAAACTTAGGTTTTAAAAGGTCTCTTGTATTCGCTCATTGTTTCATTGGAGTTAAGATTGTTCTGTTGTTCCTGTCGCAGCAGCAGCCTTGCGCTCAATCTTCCTCCCTCGTTCCACCTTGCTCCCCATGTTCTGCTTAGACAGAAGTTCCAGACGTTACCGTCAGCATTTAGTCACTTTGTTTTTGAGGCCGGGCCCCACACAGCCTGGATAAAGCCTTTTAAGTTCTAGGGTTACAGCTGTGTGCCACCACACCAGGCTCTTCTTTAATCATTTTTGTCCAGACGCCAGTGTGAAAGTGAGAATAATAATTAGGGAAAATTATTGAATAACTTTGTGATTTCAGGGAAATCCTGGCATGCTTATGCATAGGAGAATATTGGAGACCAGGACTGATTTCTTCTTGCTGTTACAGCTCTGTTTTTCTCTCATTCTTATGGTTTCCAGTGCCTTAGTTAAACTGCCCTTCCTCATTTGCCGCAGTGAAATAAGAATGTATAAAAGGAAAAAAAAGTGCCATAGAAACATAGAATGAGGACTTTATTTACTTAATCAGTCAATAAGTGAATTAGTAGATGTTTAAACAGTGCAACAGATGGACTGCAGAGATGGCTCAGTGGTTTAGTGCACTAGCTGCTTTTACAGAGGACCCAGATTCAATTTCTAGCACTCACAACCACCAGCAAACTCCAGATACAAGGTATTTTATGCTCTCTTCTGTCCTCTGTGAGTACCAGACATGCATGTGGTGCACATTCATATATGTAGTCAGACACTCATATACATAAAATAATAAATAAATACATCTTAATAATCATAAAGAATTCTGGCTTCTCTATTTGGGAGAGAAAGCCAATTTTCTTCTAGAATTGGCATTTCTATAAAGAGGAATTATTTTTCATTCTTATCAGTAGTCTACAACTTACAGAAACATAAAATAGCTCCTATAGAATTTTAATTCTAGCCAGGATGGTGGCCCAGGCCTATCATCTAAGCACCTGTGAGAATGGAGCAGGAGGATTGTGCACTGAAGGTCAACCTGGGCTATGGAGCAAAACCCTACATCAAAGCAGAACACTGAAACCAACCAACCAAAAAGAATGTTAACTCTATACATGTTCATATATAGATAATGCATGTCTTTCTTTTGAATTCCATTTCCCCCATAGAGCCTGAATCCATCCATCCATCCATCCATCCATCCATCCATCCATCTTTCTTTTGGTGTATGATATAGAGTCGAAGGCTGACAGTATGTCCCAGGGTTAGGGTTTGAATAACTACTTTACTCATAATTAAAAAGTAAGAGAACTAAAAAGGGAAGCAAACTTTTTTTTTCCTTTAAATAGAAGCAGCCAATGAGCCGAGAAAAGATTGGGTGAAAATCCCATTACAAAAGAAGCTCAGAATCTCAAGATGGAGTGAGTCACAACTTTTGTGCTACTGATACATAGGAAGGAGAAAATGTCAGTTGGCCAGAGTGCACGAGATCGTTTTCTGTTGGAAATAGAGTTGGCCTGATGGATAAACCCATGAGCCCTTGGAACCTCTGAAGTGTGATTTTGCTAATAGCTTCCCAGGATGAAGATAACCAAGCCAGACAGCTGTGGGAGGAAGCTGCTGAAACTTAGGCAGGCCCAGAGCAACAGGGAGAAGTAGTATGTATGAGATACAAGGGTGCTAAACTGACTCATAGTTCATCATGACCCTAAAAGTCGTCTATGCCAGCTTTCATCAGCTTGGAGTGATCTTTGCCATCGGTTTAGTGTGCAGCATCACGAGGCATAAAGTAGTGATTGTTCAATGTCCTCATCATAGGGACAATAAGAACAACATGCAAATTAACCATGGGTAATGTTTTTGGCCATATACAATTATGGCTGTTTAAAATTTTTAGATGCTAATTAAACCCAAAGTTTCTTGTGAATAGTGCCAATTTGCCTTCAAATAACATGTTACAGAGATAGAATAATTTATCACAAGTGACTGCACCAGCAACAGTGGCTGGAACATCATCAGAGGCAAGTCGGTAAATGTATGTGGGATCAAATGACCAAACAGACATCTAGGAGAAATCTCAATCCTTCTCTGATGGAATATACTTGGTGTTTAGTTACTGAAAAAGAAATGGTGGGCTTCTAACAGTGATGGCATGACTCTGCTGCTGTCATGTGTGAATGCATCTTTCTGTGTTCCTGTATGTGGCATGATCTTTAGATCTTTAGTCTCTCTTCATCGTTAGAGACGAGGGATATAGGTGTGTATGTGTAGGCATCTCTATATATTTGTAATCATAGTGTATAATGTATCTTGATTCCTAAGTAATTAATAGGCCTGTTGAATTGAGTTACATGGAGATAAAAATACCTACTTCTTGTCACAGAAATTCTATGAACGGTCATCCTTGTAAACCACGAGGAACACCCTGCAGCAGGTCTAAGTTAACACTCTGCAATATTACACACGGTACCCCCCTCTTGTTTTAGTTTGCTTTCTATAGCTGTGACATAACATCATGACAGTCTTAGGGTTTTTAGTGCTGTGGTGAAACACCATGACCAGGAGCAACTTGGGGAGGAAAAGGTTTGTTTCAGCTTACAGTTCCATATCACAGTTCATCACTGAGGGAAGTCAGGGCAGGCACTCAAACAGGGCAGGTACCTGGAGTTAGGGGCTCAGGCAGAGGCCATGGAGGAGTGCTGCTTACTGGTTTGCTCCCCATGGCTTGCTCAGCCTACCTTTTTATACCATCCAGTACTACCTGCTTGGAAGTTGTACTGCCCATAGTAAGCTGAGCCAATCTCACGTCAACCATTAATCAGGAAAATGCCCCCACAGGCTTGCATACAGACCAATCTATTGGAGGCATTTTTTCATTTGAGGTTCCTTCTTTGCAGTTGATTCTAGCTTGTGCCAAGTAGACAAAAAACTGGCCAGCACAAGTAGCAACCAGAATGACTGATGTTTATTAGCTATATATTGTTGTGTTTGAAAGTCCTGAAGGAAATTACCACATACTATGTAGAACTGCGACTAAATATTTCAATTTAGTTATGGGCTTCTTTATTTATTTCTTTTGGTAGGGGAATAGGACAGGGTCTCATACAGACCCAAGCTGCCCTTGAATTCCCTACGTAGCCAGAGATAGCCTTGAACGTCTGAACTTCCTGCCTCTGCCTCCCAAGTTCTGGGATCACAGATGCCCACCACCTTGCCTGCTTTCATGGTTCAGGGAATCAAACCCAGGATTTATGTATGCTAGGCAAGCACTCTACCAACTGAGCCACATCCCTAACCTCTTGCTAGATTTTTACCAAGAAATCTTTTCTTGCCCTAGAGAAACTCTTAAGCCAGCATTCTTAATTCACATTAATCTTTCCTCAAAAATTAGTTGCTCTTAGCAAGCAGTGATATGCAGGAGGGAAGGGACCTTTGATTTCTGTATGGTCTCTGTGGTCTAGCTCTCTGTGCTTTTGTCCCCTCCCAGCCCGGTGCCCCTGAACAGTGGAGACTTGAGAGAGTGCCATGTTGCTAAGCAACTATGAAGGGCACTTGGACAACATAGCCATGTCCTGTGACTAAGGCGAGGGAAAATTTTCCACACAGCAGCAGGGCACAGTCTCTAGGCCAATCACAGAAGTTGCCAGGCAGATACCACTTGCCTGGGCAAGATTGCTTTAAAGGACACAGGGACTCAAAGGGACAAGTACCAAAACTGAAGTCCGCAGAAGTGACTCATTCCACAGACTGGTACAGATGGCCCTGTTCTGGAGCCCCCTCCCAAGCACCACCCTGGGCAGGAGGAGCATAATCTTGTTAGAATTCAGACATTCAGTTTTTCTTTCTGAAACCATTTTCAGCAAATACTCTCACCAGATCTGACACAAACTGATGTCCTTGCTGCACAGTGCCACAGGCTAAAGCCAAAAACTTCACAGTGTTTCTGAGACTTCCACTAACCCAAAACACCACCTCAAGAAAAGACCTTTTTCTTAAAAAAAAAAAAGAAGAAATCCTTTCTATGCAGACATGCTAAGCACAGAGCAGACTATGATCAGGCAATTGTTAGCCTCTCTGTTGAAGATGTAATCAGTGCAATGGCCAGCAAGTTGCTTTGGCTTCTCCATGTAAAGGTGATTTGGGAGCCACATAACATTTTAAAATATGTGCATTTCCTTAGACTTCTTATAAACTCATTTCACAACATTTCCTTGTCTTCCAAGAGTAGAAGACTCATTGCTCTTGGCAATAAATTTAACATTTAACATACAGATTTCTAAACCAGGAAATCAACAAGAAAGGAGAGATTCACACTTTTCTGGCTGGCATAAAAATAGAAGTGAAAGTTTTGGGGGTAGAATACATGTATACAGATATTAATATTCAATAAAATTTCAGATATTAAATGTTAAATGCAGATTTTGAGCTGCATGTCTTAAAGAAGTGTAGACTAATAATAAACATGCTTTCAAGTATTCAGCTTAAATTTAATTATACCCACTGTATGGTAGATTCTGATAATACCCAGGGCCAGTGAATAAGATAAAGAGCCTGATATATAATATGATCTAAGTCGAGTAAGTTAGAAATGGGAAGGGGATGTTGGGAGAGGTACTGACATACTCTCTGGTTGTCAAGGACTTAAAATGTTTGTAGAGCATTGCTTTCTTGGCTGATAGTCTAAAATTAGATAACTATGGACTATTTTTATAGATTCTATGCTATGACAACTTTAGGAAAAGGAATGTCACCCACTTTGGCTCTCACTAATTCACTCTGTCATCTCTAATAATTATTTGTAAATACTCAGGACTCAAAACACTTAGCTACCACAGCCTCTTATTACTGTCTTAATGCTTTCCACTCTAAGCTATATTGTCCAGTATAGTGTTATATGTAGATATGTAAGTTTAAATAACTATTAATTAAAAATAAAATCCACTGGATGGCCAGATGGCACAGCAGGTAAAGATATTTGTTGCCAAGACTGATGAGCTGGGTTTGTTTCCCAAGACCCAGGTGGTGGGAAGGAGCGTGGACTTCTGAAGCTGTCTTTTGAACTCCACACAGCCACCTCTACACAAATAAATAAATATAATAAAAGTTATTACATAAAATAATAATCATTCCCAGAGTGTTACTATTCTTGTTTCAAGGGCTGAATAGCCTCTGTATTATAAAATGTTTTCTTACCAAGCCCTACTGGATAGAAGTATTCTATTATAAAATAAAGTTCCATCTCAACTGTATCATGTTGCCAAGCACTTGTTTATGTTTTTTTATTAATAATTTAATTTTTTCATTAAAGAAGATTTATTTCATTTCTTTATTGCATGTAAGTATTTTGCCCAAATGTATGTATGTGCATAACTTGTGAGCCTGGTGCCTTCAGAGGCCAGAAGACAGTGTCAGATCCCCTAGAAATGGAGTTATAAGTGGTTAGAGCCATTTAAATTAAGTTCTGGGAACCAAATTCCTGTACAAAGATCAGAAAGTACTCTTAACTGCTAAGCAACTCCTCCAGCTCCTAAAAGCAATTTTTAAATGTATGACCAAAATAATGCAAAAGATAGCAGGTAATATAAACATCATTAAGTGTTCTAATCTCCTGCATTACTAGGTTAGAAGTATAAGAATGTATATTAGGTGGTAATAAGCTGAGGAGATATGTTATAATCTCTAAAATAGCCACTGAAAGAGCAGGCTTTTTTTTTAAAGTATAGCAAATATATTAGCTGCAGATAATGGAATAATGAAAGCATGAGTTTTACCCTAAACCAAAGATCAAATTATAATTATACTGAAGCAGTTTAAGGAAAATCATTTAAGAAATCCGTGACCACAAGGACTAAAAGAACAAAATTCAGAGCCTAAAAGTAAACCTGTGGAGCTAGAGCAAACTAAGCATGCATGCGTGAGTGTGTGTGTGTGTGTGTATATATGTGTCTGAGTGCGTGTGTGTGTGTGTGTATGCGTGCACACTCATGGTCACTTGCATGCCACAGTACAAGTGTGATCAGAAGGCAGTTTGCAGGAGTCATTTCTTTTCTTCTAGCATTTGGGGCTGAGGGATTGAACTCAGAGTGTTAGGCTTGGTGGAAATTGCCTTTACCTGCTGCTGAGCCATCCATTGGCCCCATAGCCATGGTTTTTTTTTTTTTTTTGACAAAGTTACTAAGAACACACTGAAGAAAGGACGGTCTTTTCAGTGAGTCATGGTAGAAAGCTGATTGTCTACATGCAGAAGAGTCAAACTAAACTTCTATCTCCTACCAATTAAGGAAAAAAAAAAAAAACCAACTCAACTCAAGATGGATCAACAACTTAATGTAAGGTGTGAGATTACCAGAAAAACCAAAGGCAGTAAATCAGGACGTTAAAACTGTCCCGAAACAGGCAATCAAGAGCAACTGAGATTATTTTAAGCTAAAAGACTTTTATCCAGCAAAGGAACAAAAGAAAACAGTAAAGAGAGCAGGGACAACCTATGAAATAGAACAAGAGTGTTCACAAACAATACATCCAAAGAGGGGTTGGTACCCAGGATATATTCACTCCTTCAAAAGCTCGTCCTCCAAATTTTAAGTGAGCAACTGATCTAGATAGATATTTCTCAGAAGATGTGAGAATGGCCAACATTATGCTCACTAAGTGTTGGGGAAATACAGGTCCAAAATAAGAGAAATGACTACATCATTCTAGTATTGGTATCGGCAAAAGACTTGTTATAGATAATGATAAGGATGTAGACACAAGGGAACCTCTAGGGCTGGGGATGCAGCTCAGTTGGGAGAATGCTTACCTAGCATCTACAAGACCCTGGGTTTAGTTCTCAGAATCACATAATATGGAAGTTGTGATGTACACCATAGTCCTAGCTGGGGTTAGGGCTGGATAAAGGCAGGAAAATTCAGAGTTCAAGGTTATATTTAGCTACATAAAGAGTTTCAGGTCAGTCTGGGTTACATGAGATTCTACTTTAAAATGTAAATTAAAAAAGCCAGGCTCTGATGGTACCACCACTCAGGGGACAGAGGAAGGAGATCTACAAAGTCCAGCCTGGTCTACAAATCAAGTTTCAAGACAGTCAAGACTGTTACACAGAGAAACCCTGTCCCCCAAACCCCCAAACTCAAACCAAACCAAACCAAATAAAAACATGCCTTGCACCAGGTATGACTTTACATGCCTAAAATCCCAGCATTTGGGAAACAATGGCAGGAAGATTGCTATAATCCCAAGGTGATCTGGTCTGTACAGTCAGGATGAGCTACATATTGAAACTCTGTATTTCAAACTATTTTATATAGTTTGAGTGTTGGAGCTGTGTCATGGCCCATGCCTTTAATCTCAGGCTGAGGCAGGTGGATCTTTGTGACTTAGAGGCTAGCTTGGTCTACATAGGGAATTCTAGGCCAGCCAGGGCTGCATAGTGAGAGACTGTCATAAAATTGGGGGAGGAATGGGTGGGCCTGGTGAGATTACTCAGTGGTTAAGAGGAGTACTGTTCTTACAGAAGACCTGAGTTCCCAGCACCCACAGTGGGTAGCTCCAGGAGATCCAGCACCCTTTTCTGGCTTCATATCACACCTTTTAACACACACATTACACATACAGATACATATGGAAAAAACTAAAATCTTTTTAAAAAGTTGCCTAGAGAGATGAAGCAACTAAGAGTATATACTGCTCTTACAGAAGACCTGAGTTCAGTTCACAGAACCCACATGGCAGCTCACAACCATCTATAACTCTGGGACCCAATGCCCTCTTCTGGCCCTTGTGGGTACTGCATGCACATGGTGCGCATACATACAGGCAAAACACTCACAAAGTAAATAAATCTTTTTGAAAAAAAAAAAAAAAGGAAATAGGGATGAGGAGATGGATTAGTGGCTAAAGCATTTGCTACCCAAGGGTGAGGGTCATAGTTTGAATTCCCAAACCTACATGCATTCCAGTGGTTGTGGTGGTCTGCCTTTAATCTCAGTGCTTAGAAGGTGGAGACAAGGGATCCCGAGAACAAGCTGGTTAACTAGACTAACTGTGTGGGAGAGCTCTGGCTTCAGCCAAGAGACCCCACATCAGTGAATAAGGTGATAACGATCTAGGAATACCACTGATGCCAGCCCCAGGCCTCCATATGCACGTGCACACATAGGCATGAAAAGAAATAAAATAACACTTAAAACAAAACAAATGAAAGAAAAGTAAGGCCACATGATCTTACTCACATGGGAGTTAACTATTTAGGTAATTTCTATGAAGCTAAGAATATTGCACTGGTTACTAAGAGCCTGGGTAGAGTGGAAGAGGTGGGGGTATGGGAGAGCATCAGTACCTACCAAGTTGTATTCAGGGAGGGAAAAGTAGGAAATTTGGTGTGTGTGTTTCAGAGGAATGGATAGAGATGATGACAATATACTGCACTTTCTGAAAGCTAGGAGAAATGACTTTGACGGTTTTCACTATAAGTGAACGACAAACAGTAAAGGGTGTGTGTGCTCAACCTGATTTAAACATTGCATAATGTATTCATATACCAAGCATCACACACAAGCCCATAAACACATATGCTTTTCATGTTTTTATGTATTGATTTAAAGAATAAAGCATTTTTAAAAGAAAGAAACCAGTGCAATTGAGTTTTACCAGACAGCAAAACTGAATAATTTTAGTCTTGTGAATCGTAATTGTCTGATCTAAAGATGAGCTAACCCTCACTAATGCTGAGAAAACTTACTTTAAAAAAATACTTTCACAAGTATTGCAAAACTCCAGTCATTTTTAGTTTCCTCTGAATTTCTGTAATAAGACTCCAATCAGATGCCCCATAAGAGTGACCAAAACCAATATGACCTGTATCTATACTTACATATAATTTCATCACAAACACTCCCTATGATGTTCCCTGATTAATGTCCATGAAGTGCACTGTGGGATGGGAATTTGTGCTCCCACTCAGGGCTGATTTTCCATTTTGCACATAAATGTCCATATTGCTTCCAGGGCATTCAAAGGTAGAGCAATCAACAACTGTCCATCTTTTTATATGAGGGCAATAAAAACCCTCTCTGTAGTCTTCAGTGTAAGGTGTTGTGGTGCTAAAGCTAACTAGCAATTTCAAGAAAAAACTTAACACATAAAGGTGCACAGAGAAAGGACCTAGGTGTCCATCCTACACTATATTCACTTTGGAAAATGACATTTCAGATCAAAATCAAATTTAAGAGAGTTATTAGAATATATTCTGTATGTGTTTAAAACTACCAAAGAACTAGTTTAAGAAAGTAACAACAGGGCTGTTGAGATGGTTCAGTGGTTAGGAGCATGCCCTGCTTCTCAAAAGGAGCCATGTTTGGTCCCAGAACCCATGTCTGGCAACTCACAACCACTTGTAACTCCAGCCCCGGGGAACTCAATACCCTCTTTGAATCCCACAGGCACATAAACATAAATATTAAAATGAAATAAATATTATTAATAATGATACTTTGTTTAAAAACTTAAGTCAAATAAAAAGTTTATTTTTTATTTTGTATACATTGGTGTTTTGCCTACATATGTGTCTGTGCGAGGGTGTTCTATCTCGTAGAACTGGAGTTACAGACAGTTGCGAGCTGCCATATGAGTGTTTGGAATTGAACCTGGGTCCTCTGGAAGAATAGCTAGTACTCTTAACCACTGAGTCATCTATCCAGCTAACACCAGAATTTTTTTATTATTTGCCTTGGTGTTTGCCTGGAACTGGAACTATAGATAGTTGTAAGCTGCTATGTGAGTGCTGGAAATTGAACCCTGGTCCTCTGGAAGAGCAGTCAGTGCTCTTAACCACTGAGCCATCTCTCCAGCCCCTCGCTGAGCTATCTCTCCAGCCCCCAGATTTTAAATATTGTATAGCATTCCTAACTCTTAGAGGTTAAAAGCTTTTCTCCTCAATCTTGGATGCCACAGAGTTAACCTAGTCTCAGCTGGACATAGAAGGATGCTGGGAAGAATTTCACTTCTTCTATGGAGGTTTATCTTCTTAATCTAACATCTTGTTAATTCTCAGTTAAAAAAATAGTTTGCTGATAATTGAAGGAGTCTGTCATGATCCAGGGACCTTTGTTCTACTGTGCCTCTCCTAGCGTACTTTCTCCTCTTCAGATCCAAGCAGACACATGCAGAGATCAAACAGAAAGTCCCCTGATCAAAATAGCCAGCATTCTGCCACTAGATTGGCTCTCCCTCTCTCTGCCAAAGGGATGGGATGATCTACCTGTCAAAGTTGTCAAATATCTCTTTGAAAATGTCCATCAGTTGCCTATGTGAGGTCTGCCAGACATGAGTCCTGCCTTCAGGAAGGAAGTGGAAACTTGCAGGACTGTACTATAAAGTAAGTGAGACACTGAGCCTCCTATTTGAATCTTCCTGAGTCTCAGGTCTGTATTTCCATAAGATAAAGAAACATAAGAAGGCTGTTTCTACAGACACTTTGAAAGGAGACTGGTCCTTTGTTTCCAAAACATGATCAATGACGCCTTAAACTTAAGAGTGGTAGGAAGAAGTACTAAATGAATTTAAATCACATTTCTTATAGATTTTTCAGAGAACTGGAAAGCTTTTTGCTAGGATTTTTTTTGAGACTCTGAGATGAAAGCCAAAGGAATTTCTTTTTGTTGACTCATCTGGATAGAAGGCAAAGCAGTTTTTAGGTATGCTGTTAAATTTGGAAGTGGAGCTACTCAAAAGGTTTAGAGACTTCCCAGCATCTAGAGGTCTCCATCTTGGCACCTTTTCACAAGGAGGCAAATGCAGGTCTCTGAGAGCTGACCTTCACATGTTTCAGTTCAGCTACTATTCATCAGAGATGTCTCTTGCTGTGTGCAGGGACTTTCTGCCTGGCAGAAGAAAGTGGTCCAGCAATTACAGTTCAGATAGCTGTTCTTTCAGGTCCTATATCTTTAGTGGTCCTACAGAAAATGGACCAATGACTATCCTTGCTATGTCCTTTTGTACTTCCTAGCAGAATCTACAGAGACACATAGCTTGGATCTGTATCAACCATATAAAAGATTGAGAAACAGAACAAAGTGGAGGACCAGTGAGTTGGTACTCAGGTAAAAGTCCTTGCTGTTCAAGACTAAGGACCCGAGTTCATCCTTGGAAGCCACAGAAAAGTGGGAAGAGAGGAAAACTCCACAGTGTTGTCCTTTGAGCTCCGCATATGACGATGGAATGTGTGAATATTACACAGGTACAGACACATACACGTATGCTAATAATAATAATGATAATAATAAATAAGATATTTTAAAAAGAATGAGATGATCCTGGGTATATACGAGAGATATGGAGCAACCCAGGGGAACAAGCTAATAAGCAGCGTTACTCCATAACCTCTGCTTCAGTTTCTGCCTCAAGGTTTCTGCCCTCTGTGGGTTCCTGCCTTGGCCTTCTCTGATGGTAAGACTGTAACCGGTAAGACAAACAAACTGTCTCCTCTTCAAGTTGCTTTTGGTCATGGTTCTTTATCACATTAATAGAAAGCCAACTAGGATATTCCTATTTTAGTTTCATTTCTGGTTGCTATGATAAGATACCCTGACAAAAGCAATATATGGGAGAAATTTTCACAATTTTAGGTTATGGTCTATCACTTTGGGGAAACCAAGGCAGAAGGATCCTAAAATAACCACAACCATGATCAAGAGCAGGGAGTAATGAATTAATGCATTCATGTGCTCAGCTCCCCTCTTTATTCTCAGTATAGTCTTAGTACAGCAGGGAATGGTGATGCCCATAGTGGACATGTCTCTCAAAGTTAACACATTGAGACAACATCTCAAGGACATGTCTGTATGCACGTCAATCTGATCTATAGAATCTCTTCCCAGGTTATTGTAGATTGGGACACGTTGACAGTTAAAGCTATCAAACTATCTCACAAGCAGTTGAGTGGAGTGAGTAGCGGGGTATGAACCAAGCAAGTCTGAGGTTCAGCTCTAGTTCTGAGGGATAAGATTCATAATGAGGCCATGACTGGGAAGGGAGAAGAGGGAAGAGGGAGTACAAAAACAGGAAGAGCAGAGATGATGGGGTTCCAGAATAAGACAAGCCAAGGTGCCTATGTGTTAGAGGCACAGTCAAATGCTAAATCTTTACGAGTCCTTTGGATTGTGTTACTATGGGGGAAACTCTGCTGTGGGACTATGTTCTAGTTACTTTTTGGTCTTTGTTTTGAGACAGAATCTCACTATAAGTACTTGTAAATATCTCCTACTGGTTTAATAAAAAACTGATTAGCCAAAGGCAGACAGGAAGTGTGGGTGGGGCTACCAGAATAAAAAACTCTGGGAAGAGCAGAGCAGAGCCAGCAGATGCAGAGGAAAGAAGACAACCATGCTGCTCTGAGAAAAGGTACCAAGCTATATGGCTAAACAGATTAATGAAAATAGATTGAGTTAAGATGAAAGAGCTAGTTATCAATACGTCTGAGCCATAGGTCAATTAGCATGCAATTAATATAAGCCTTTGTGTAGTTATTTGGGGCAAAATGGCAGCAGGGCTTTAAGTGAGTCAGAACCTCTGGGCTAGGCCAGAAAGTCTGGGCCAGAAACTTCTTATTACAAAACTCTCTTTGCAGCAGTGTCTATGTTGAGATGTTTCATTTCTGTGATAGTAAACCAGCCAGGCTGTAGCTTTCCCTATCACCTGTTTTTCCTTTGCAGAGACCTCTTAGCGCAGTGGTCCTCAACCTTCATTTCTAATGCTGTGATCCTTTAACAAGGTTCCTCATGTTGTGGTGACCCCCAACCATAAAATTATTTTTGATGCTAATTTATAGCTAATTTTGTTACTCTTATGAATTATAAAGATCTTTATCTGGTGGTGTTAGGTGATCCCTATGAAAGGGTTGGTTGCTTGACTCCCAAAGGGGTCAGGACCTATAGTTTGAGAAACACTGTCTTGGCCTGACACACTGGAGTTTTCAGCCCATTAATGGATCACAGCTTCAAATGCAAAGATCTGTTCTAAACAACTTAGTATGCTGAAAGAAAAGAAGTCTAAAGAACAGAGAGAATCTCCCCTTTAACATACTAATGGAAAACATTAGTTAACCTGCTCTTCTCTTCAAACTAAAGACATGTTCTGAAAATTTTTTGTTTTGAAAGGTAGGATGAAGTTAAAAACTCAAGATTTATGAAATCATTGAAAAAATTACTTGTTTTTCTGAACCTTCTACTGGTATACTAATAGCAACACTCAATTTCTGTATACTTGAAATTAACTTGAATTAAATGTGTGTGTAACTTGCAGAAGCTGAGTCTCTCTCTATCATGTGAGCCCTGGAACTCGAACTCAGACTCTTCAGCTTGGTGGTAAGCATTCTTATCTGCTCAGCTATTTTGCTGTCTGCTGTGCATACTCCATGCAATGTGAGATAAACTAAGGATTCTGGTTCCTGGCTTTGAGATTGTCTTTCTCTTGTGAAGAGTCCTTGCCAGCTGTGCCTGTAATAAGAGTCAGTAAGCAGGCTTGCTTGTGGGTTCCGATGGAGTATGGGCTCCACTTTGTTCAGGATGGAGTGTGAACCCACCTTGTTCAGATGATGTAATGTGACCCCCACCTTGTTCAGATGATGGAGTGTGAACCTACCTTGTTCAGATGATGAGTGTGAACCCATTTCTTTCAGATGGTGGAGTGTGAACCCACCTTGTTCAGATGATGGAGTGTGAACCCACCTTGTTCAGATGATGGAGTGTGAACCCACCTTGTTCAGATGATGGAGTGTGAATCCACCTTGTTCAGATGATGGAGTGTGAACCCACCTTGTTGAGATGATGGAGTGTGAACCCACTTTGTTCAGATGATAGAGTGTGAACCCACCTTGTTCAGATGATGGAGCGTGAACCTACCTTGTTCAGATGATGGTATGTGAACCCACTTTGTTCAGATGATGGTGTGTGAACCCACCTTGTTGAGATGATGGAGTGTGAACCCACCTTGTT
>PVIH01026621.1:0-18411 GCA_004025045.1 Sigmodon hispidus | reverse complement strand
GCAGACAAATCGGCAAAATCTTAGTTTTTAGACTTATGTATAAAATGCTGTTTCATTGCAAATACATCAATGTTTAGTGTTTTATTTTTTAATCTTATTTTCTAAAAGTCCACTAAGAATGCATTCTTACATTAAATGACACAAGACAGTGTTTGTCTATTTGTGCATCCACTAGTCAATTTGCCTAGGGAATATAAGTTTTAAATAGGTTTTCTCTGTTAGAAAAATTTCCCAACATAGTTCCTTCACTGCTGGGTTAGGGTTAGGGTTAGGGTTAGGGTTAGGGTTAGGGTTAGGGTTCAAGTGGTAGGACTTGAATTTTTAACCAAGGCCCAGCCCAGGTATCTGTACTAAGTGGCTGCTGGATGGAATTCATCAAAAGACCACCAGCAAAGAAATATCCTTTGGAAAAGCTCTAGAGTTAAGTGAACTTATTAAGAATTGGACTTACTGAACAAAGCACCATGGACTTTATCTTACAAACTTGAAATTGTTTGAGCATGCTTATCTGCAGTGAAATACACCTTAAAATGTTTGAGCATTTGAAACAATAGAAAAAAAGTGCACGTGTATGTGTTTCATATCTCATTTCTGGTGTTAGCTAGCCTTAGAGATCTAAACCCTTTTGGAGATAATTTTGACTGTGTTCCCTAATGAGATGCAAATGACTTTCTGACATTCTTAGAAATGAAAACTATGCTGACAGCAGAGAAGGCCTAATCATGGGACATCTGTGTACATTTTATATATACACTAGTGTACATTATTTTATAGGCCTGTTATTTAGCCTTAATACCCTATAATTATTAGATTTAGAAGAAATCAAAGTCCCTCCCAAATAATATTCACTGCCTTCGAAATGCTAAAGGGACAGGCTTGAAGTGAGTTTTGGGGACAGTCTTGAATAACTCTTATCACCATAGCCATGTGTCATGCAGATCAACTCACTCAGCCTCAGCCCTTGCACGGCTGTGTGTCTTGATCTGCCCTTTCATTCCCAGTATTTAACATTGCATCATGGCATAGATACAGCATCTCTCTCTTCATATGGTTTCTGAATTAAAAAGAAGATATGGGATTTTTTTCATAATAAAGTGGTCATCCAACTTGAGTTGTCCAAATCTAATCCTCACAAACATCACTGGCATTTGGCTTTATAAAATAAAATATTTTTGCCACTCTCCAAGACACTGATCATCACAAAAATTAAGGAAAATGAACTGATAACTTTAATCAAAAGCCCAGATGGAGAATAGTCTTCTATCATCCTAAGAAATGGTAAAAATCAAAGTTACACGAGAGGAGACAGACATACATTGCACAGAATAAGGTGGTCCTTACTCTCTGCTCTACTCGCTGATTCTAAAGAGCTTTGAGGCAACAGATTGTTTTAAAGTTACTATGGAATAAGTAATATATAAACAAAACTTTGAATATAATTTAATGTTATATTTTTTCCTGTCCCATATAACATTTCTTAATAAACATGTAGCCTCCACAGCACCCTAACCCCCCCTAACTCCTGTGACTATGTGTAAACTTTATTTTGTTTGCAGATATTTCTTTTTTATTTATTTATTTTTTTTTAATTTTTTTTAAACTTTATTTATTTATTTATTTGCCTTGGTGTTTGCCTGGAACTGGAACTACGGACAGTTGTTAGCTGCCATGTGGGTGCTGGGAATCGAACCCGGGTCCTCTGGAAGAGCAGACGGTGCTCTTAACTGCTGAGCCATCTCTCCAGCCCCTGTTTGCAGATATTTCAAAGCTATATGCAAACTTCAGTGTGTTCAATATTTAATAAACAGATCTCTCCTATCTCTTCTGTGATATGAACAGAAGTAATAGCTAGTTATTTTAAGAAATAAAAAATAAAACTGGAGGAAGAGTAGGGTTATAAGAGTAGAGTTACTTATGTGTATGCCTGCATTGCATCAAAATAAATTTACATAACCTAAAATGTTTTAATTTAAAACTCTGTTTTTTTGTTCAAAGCTTATTAAGTGCCATTATTCACATTTGTTGTGACTTATGAGGCTGGGACCTTTCAGCTATGGTTTTTCTTTCTGACTCTTTCTTGTATGGGCCACTATTTTCTATTATTTCAAACATGAGTTTTTATTAAAATGAATGAACACTCAAAGACACTTTAAAGCAATTTGAGTGCAAAATCTCTAGTGATTCAAATATTAGTTGATTACAACCTCTCACAATAATTTTTACATATCTGATAGTATTTATAAATGATTTATCGTGAAATATGTCAAACATATACAGCACATATATACAATCTCAGGAATAGTGTAATTTGGTGGAGCACACTGTGTAAGTTGCTATGTCCAAATGCCTGATAAGAAGACACTCAGAAAAGAAAAGCTTGACTTTGGTTGTGGTTTAAGAGATGTAGACTTTCATGGTAGAGAGGGAGCAGCAGAGGGACCTGCCCCTACTTACAGCAGCTGGAGCCCACCTACCCACAGTCAGCTGGAGCCCACCTACCCACAGTCAGCTAGAGCCCACCTACCCACAGTCAGCTAGAGCCCCTTACCCAAAGTCAGCTGGAGCCCACTCACTCATGGTCAGCTGGAGCCCACCTACCCATAGTCAGCTGGAGCCCCTTACCCACGGTCAGCTGGAGCCCCTTACCCACGGTCAGCTGGAGCCCACCTACTCACTTTAAATCCTTTCCAACTTTAAATTTGGGTTCTTTTTCTTACTATTTTTGGGTTTGGGGGTTCTTTATATATTCTGGATATCAATCTCTTGTCAGCTATATAGTCTGCCATCTTTTCTCCAATTCTTCAGGCTTTCTCCCTCTGTGGACTGTCTCCTTTGAGACCCTGAGGGTCTCCATTCAGGAAGTCACTCATGTCTATTTTTACTATGGTTTCCTATGCTTTAGGAACCTTTCCCCAAATGTCTGTGTCCATCACCATGCCATGAAATATTTCTCTTATATTTTTCTTCTATATATTTTATAGCTTTAATTTTTTGATCCACTTTTAACTGCTTTCTCTTTAATTGGCAAGAGCTATGTCTCTAGTTTAAAGACACTGCAATGGACATCCAATTTACTCAGCAGTGTTTATTAAAAAGAATATTTGTCAGGTAGTGGTGACACATGCCTTTGATCCCAGTACTCAGAAGACAGAGGCAGGTGAACCTCTGTGAGTTTGAGGCCAACCTGGTCCACAGAGTGAATTCCAGGACAGCCAGAGCTACACACAGAGAAACCCTGCCTCCAAAAATATCCATATGTGTATGTTCCATATCCGGTTCAGGTTTCTACAAATGTATCACCATTCAAGTTAGATGGTGTAGATGTGTGGGCTTGTTTCTGGGATTCCTGGTTTGTTCCATCCTCCTGTATCTGTTTTTATGTCAGTACCATGCTGTTTTGATTATAGATATTTGCAGAATGTTTTAAATTTAGACAGTATAATAACCATTGCTTTGTTCTTTTTGCCTCAAATTGCTTGGTACATTAGGAGTTTCCTATGATTCCATGTAAACTTCCCATGAGCATTGTTTTTTGTTGTAGAAGGTTTCCCAGGCCCATTTTGGCCCGGAGGTTCTCGGTCCTGGCCCGCTGTGGCATTTGTCCCCAAAGAAATGAATCAGACACTTATATTATCTTCATACTGTTTGGCCCATGTCTCAAGCACATTACTAGCTAGCTCTTTTATATTAATTCAACCCATTTCTTGTATTCTATGTGCCATATGGCCCGGCCCACAGCTCACCTGGATTTGTTACATGTTTCCTCCTCGGGGGTCAGATAGAGACTGGCTAACTCCGCCCTCCTTCTACCTGCCTGTCCTCTGATTCTCCACCCACTTCTACGGTGCTGCACATAGACCAAAACAGCTCCTTTATTTACAGCGTACAGAGAACATTGCACCACAGTTTTTGGTATTCTAATGGGAACAACATTAAATCTGTAAGTCACTTTGGGTACTGTGTATTTTTTTTTTTTTTAACAAAATTGCTTATTTCAACCCATGAGTATAGGAGGTCTGTCTGAGGGTCCTCTTTAATTTCTTTTGTGGCTCTTCCTCCTTCCCCTTCCTCTTTGTCTTCTGAATTTCTCTCTCTTCTTCCTCCTTCAAATTCCTGGATATTGTATATAGACTAATGTCTCTTCAACATGTTTTCACTTCTTTGTGATTCCTTTCCTCTTCTTTCTTCGTGCAGGGAGTTGAAAGCAGCAGGCAATGATA
The DNA here is from genome assembly GCA_004025045.1 of Sigmodon hispidus. Classification (NCBI taxonomy): domain Eukaryota; kingdom Metazoa; phylum Chordata; class Mammalia; order Rodentia; family Cricetidae; genus Sigmodon; species Sigmodon hispidus. Next base: position 14,191 of record PVIH01026621.1, on the reverse strand, counting down.
GGCCAGCACTCTCCCACTGAGCTACCATGAAGCAGCTCTGCCTGACCCCTATTTCTGCTAGGATCAGCTATCATCCCTCCCTATTGTGGGCCATGAACTCTCCTCAGCAATAGGCCATTGATAATGTGGGCTGGAGGCCAGACACAGCACCTTGATCTTGCTGTGTGTTTTATTCAATGAGGGCCCTAGTTACACCTACCCTGATAGCTTGGGGCTAGTCCCTTCACAGTAAGCACTGTTGGCAGAAACTGTTGGAGGCAGCCACAAAGGCTGACACTATGCTGGAAGCAGCTGAGACTCACAGAAGTCGAGGGCTGCGGTCTGTTCAGGAGGGTACAGGCCTTTCTACCTAATGTGGCCATCAGTCTATGTCCTTCATCTGTGAGCCCCATCTCCATAAAGGACCTTCACTTTGGGCTGGGTGTTTGATCTTGCCTTGTCAGGCAGGCTAGGCTCTGAACTCTATGACTAAGTCCTAGGCTGACTTTTGAGCTCTTCTGCCCAGCAGGTGGCGATATGCTCGCTACTCTGGAGCCCAGGGTTGAAGAAGTGCTGGAAGCAATTGCAAGTCTGCACTTGAGTTTCAGCCGCAGGAGTCTGCATGGTCTATGGAGGAGGGCAGGTGTGCCCCTGGCCTGCTTCAGGGCTGGGAGATGGCAGGAGCGTGTGTTTGTCTAGCTCCGATTTTCACCATAGGGGACCTGGTGAGGGCTTTCTGGTGTGCATACCAGACTTTAGGATTTTTGATAAAGGACGTGATAACTGATTATCTTTGAAGCTTTGTAGGGATTTCTGAGCCTGCTAAGAGGATTAGGCCTTATTTATACTTCAGAGAACACTTCACATACAATTTTCACTCAGGATCTATTTTACATAAAAAACTCACTTGGAATTTTTTTTTAATGAACACATACATTTTAAATATATTTTTATCCTCTGAGATTGTATATATACATACAATGTATTTTGATCATATCATCACTCAGGTCTCCCCTTAACCCTCTAAGATCCACTTTTACCCCTACCAACTCTTTGTCTTCTGTCTCTCTCTCTTCCTCCTCTTCTTCCTCTTTCCCTTCCTTTCCTCTTCCCTCCTCCCTCTCCCTACCCACATGACAGCTCACTGAAGGAACATCATTTCAAAGATGTCTTGTAGTCACATGACTTCAAGGAGGGTCTTGCCTGTGTGATGTCAAGAATTTATTCTCTTTTCACTGTTCTCGGATGGGATCCGCTGGAATAAAGCCCTATTCTGTTTTTAATGTAACAGCACATTTCCAATAGGGGAATCTCAGTATTATAGTTCCTGTCTGAAGCAAGTGCCCTTCCCCTCAGTGGACATCCTACGCATTGTCACCTGTGCAAGTACAGAGTGCAAGTTCAAGGCTTTCCAAACCTAACAGTCGGGAAGAAACATCACCCACATCTGCTTATTACACACTATGGGAGGGAATCACCTCATCTCTGGGCTTGCCACGTCTTTACCTCATTAGCTGTGTTTCTTTTTAAAAAAATTTATTTTAATTTTATGTGAATTGGTATTTGCCTGCATGTATAACTGTGTAAGGGTGTCAGATCTTGGAATTACAGACAGTTGTTAGCTGCCATGTTGGTGCTAGGAATTGAACTCAGGTACTCTGGAGGAACAGTCATTGCTCTTTACCACTGAGCCATCTCTCCAGCCCAGAAACTTTCTTCTTTTTACAACAACTTCATTGAGTTATAAACCACAGACAATAAAAATGTATCCCTTTAAAGAACACCATTTAGATAGTTCAGTAGGTAAAGTGCTCAAGAATCCAAGTTCCACCCATGCATCCACTTACTGAGCCAGGCTCAGAGGGGGATATCTGTAGTGGGATTGTGTTCTGTTCCATTATAAATAATTGTCCCACCTACTGATTTAATAAAAATGCTGATTGGCTGAAGGCAGACAGGAAGCATGGGTGGGGCTACCAGACTAAGAGAACTCTGGGAACAGGAAGAACAGAGCAGAGATACCACAGAGATGCCATAGAGATGCCACAATGAGACATCAGCAGATGCAGAGTAAAGAAGTTGAAATGCTGTTCTAGAAAAGGTATTGAGCCACATGGCTGAACAGGATAAGAATCATGGGTTAGTTTAAAGACTAAAGAGTTAGCTAGTTATATGCCTGGGCTCCAGGTCAATCAGTGTAAAATTAATGTAACCATCTGTGTGTTTCTGTGGGACTGCTGGTCTGTGGATCTGGACCACAGGCAAGACAGACCAGAAACTTAATACTACAGATATCTCTAACTACAGTACTGGGCCATCAGAGATAGGAGGATCCTTGGGCCAGCCATTTTAGTGAAGATCAAGTCCCAATGAAAGACTCCATCCTCAAAAAATATAATTCAATGATTTTGAGTATTTTTCAGAATTTGCAGTTTCTGCCATGATACAATTTTAGGACATTTTCTTCATTTCCTAAGAAACATTCAAAAGCTATTTTCCAAGAACTGTTTTGGTTCCCTTGAAGTGCCTTGGTGCTCCATCAGAGGTCAGTTGCCATAAACATGGGTTTTATTTCTGACTATGGGTTTATGCTTGTGAAGTACCACACCATCTTTATGTTTGCAGATTTTTAGTAACATTTATTTTTTCATCTTAATTATTTCTATTGGAAGATGCTTTCCTTATCCATCATCTGCATATTGTTGTATCTTCACAATGGTAAGTCTTTGTTTATAGCAGACAGATACAGATACAAAGGCATAAAAATATACCAGCAGAGCAGCCTTTATCCAGTGGGATGCAGAGCAGACTTCTGCTGCATGTCCTCAGGGCACTGCTCTGTATTCTCTCACAGATCATCAGTATCTGGAGTTTATAGGTCTCAACCCCATTATGTCTTTATACTTTCATTTACAACCACCTGCCCCTTGTCATCCTTTAATGTAGAGAAAATGACTCTAAACATTTGCCATGCAGCATCTCCCAAAGATCTAAAAGGCCACAAACAGCCATGGCTGAAAAGGTCTCTGGGTTCAGACAATAAATTTGTTTTGCTGTTCATAATTGTTCCTTTTTCTCTCTTTCCTAGGTAGAATTGTAGACTGGAAGCTGGAGCAATCATGTTGTCACCATAAGGTGACAGGAAGGAAGAACAGGCTCCTGAACATTCTCATGGCAGTGTTATAGACAAAAACACCTGCTCACTGGCAGCATTGGTGCACAGCAGATCAGGACTATCCCTGAGAATGCTTGATGCATCAAATGAATACTGCATGTCACCAAAGCAGTGATGAACCTTACTGTAAAGTCATCTCTGTTCTGCTAGTCTACTTCTCAGGAAGAATGGGAAAGAGCCGACTGGGATACAGTAACATGGAGCTTTCCCTCTCTCGGGCTGGAAGTGATGACTGGTTCTGTAGAATATACATGGAAAACATGTCTTCTGGTAGTCAGTGCAATAGAAAACACTCTTTATAAAACCATTTTGCTTTTTCAGGGGGGAAGGAGTCATGTGCTCACAGCTGGTTTTTCCTAAGTGGTATCATTTTATAATAAATAGTGAGATTAACTAATGTGTCAGAAAGTACAGAAGGAGCTTACTCAGCAGGTTTTGTTCTAGGCCTGCAATCCAACTGGAAGCCCAGTGCAGCACAGCCCAGTCCCGCATCTAGGCAGGCTCATTCCTTGTCCACTCTTAGTTCAGCATGTTCAATGAGTTTCTTGAAAAGTGGAATAAGAAAGGATGGGATGGAGGTGACATTGCTTCTTCTCCTCCTCTGCTACCAGTGACTTCTCCATCAGTAGCTGAGGCTGTTCCCTGGGTCCAGCTTCTACGGGTCCAAGTGTGCAATGCCTAAGACTATGGTGGGCATCTCATTCAAACCACAACATCATTTCCTCATTCTTTATACATACACATGCCTGCTGCTTACACTGGATGTTCAAACAGCTTTTGGGCACAGGTCACTGGTTCATCTTAGCCTGGGAGAATATTTGCCTCAGCCAGATGTGCTGAACTGGGAGTGAACGCAGTAAATAGATGAGATTTAGAATGCTCCTTTCTGATGACATTCTAAAGGAGGTGGAACCGTCAAGATTATCAGATTGAAAAACTAGAAGTGTGGGAGAAAGTGTGCACGGAAAGTAAAAAAGAGTAAACATTTGTGATGTAGATTTGTTTGTTTGTTTTGTTTTGTTTTTCTGATAGGAAAACCCTGATCTTTCTTTGTGAGGTCACCTTTCTCTTAATCTCAGCCCACGTGGTTTGGGGAAGCCCACAGTTCAGCGAAGAGGCGTGGCCTGTCAGTCAGTAGATGATCAAGGTAGAAGTTGTACAAGAGGGAAATTCCCTCCTTTCTGTGCTGATGTGAGGATGCAAATGTGGAACGTCTAGCAGCCATCCTGCCCTGAGGAAAGGCACACAGTCAGGCTGTAGCCTGGACACAGAAGCAGAGGTGAGAGGCCACAGCCCAGTGACACTGAGAGCTGCTGGCTCAGTGAGGCCCACCCTGGCCAGGACTACTTTCTAGAAGTTTCTGTTGTGCCTCCCAGTAAATCCTCTTCTCTAAGCCTATCTGAGATGCATTTTCACTCCTTCTCTTCCTCTCTCCCATGCACTGAAAGATTCCTGTGGGAGACATCTCTGTGTTCATGTAGAATCCTTCATATATTATCATTTCTCTCTTCTTTCTTGTATGAAAAACTTGTAGCCGCTATTAAATACATTTATGTATTCACACATATATTGGCACTGAAAAACACTTTGTCAAAATGGGAACTTAAAATACCTCTTCTATAAACTAAAGTCTTCTGTCATTACTATATGCAGGCCAGGGATGGCAGGATTTGGTTTCAAAACTCTGAGTCAGATGCTTTCTTAATTTCATAGTTAAGTGTTATGTGTTAGTTATATCACTACTTGGAATTCCAAGACTGGTTCTAGGGTACCCTCCCCTACTGTCTACTTAGAAATGACACTTAAAATAATTTATTTTTAAATCAAAACCCAAAAGGGCTGGGGATGTTGCTTTGTAGGTAAAGCCTTCGTCTGGTGTGCACAAGGCTCAAGGTTCAGTCCCAACACTGAGAAAAACAGACAGAGTGAGAGCATGTCTATAATCCCAGCACTTTCAAGGTGGAAGCAGAAAGGTCAAAGTTCAAAGTTCAAGGTTATTTTCTGCTAGTTGTTTAGAACTCACGAGCATGTATTAATATTCAACTAGTGGAGTTTACTACTTAGAACGTCTTGGCAAATGGCTGATTATCACATAGATTAGACTGAGAAGCACCTAAGACACTAGCAAGCTCACCTCTGGGTGAGCATGTTCCAGATGGATAAACAAGGGGAGGACTCATCCTACCAGCTGGGCTTGGGAGGAGTAGGTGGGAAAGCAGACCTGCTTCTCTCCTCCTGTGCTCCCTGGCTGCCATCTGTGAGCCTCGCTGCTCACACTGCCTCCTAAGAGATGGAAACCTCGGACCTGTGAGTGGGCAACACTTACTTCTTACGTTGCTTCCCTGGGTGTTTTGTCAGTGACTGGAATCCGTTAAGTTTCTTTGCCCTCTGGTAGGCAGGTTCCCTTAAGGAGATTCTGAAATCTCATAGGACAATGGACATCAAGTGCCTCCTCCCACACACTCCTTGTCAATGGTCAGTGGTGTGGGCATCAACACAGCCTTCCTGTTTGCTGCCTTGATCTGGCCTCTTTGAGATAGTTTTGCTTATGATTCAGCCTTAAATGAGATGGTTGCTGTGTTGCATGAAATTGACTAAAGATCTAAAATTTTTTAAAGGTTAGGAAACAACTGATTTTCTTCATCTTAAAAAGGATACTCCTGAGTCTTTCCAGTGGACTGTTCAGCTTTGTGAAATAACAGATAAGCCACACAGTTCTAGAGTAGGGATACTTGTTTCAAACTCAGTCATGTCCTCAACTGTCTTGGGTGATGAAACAGTTAAATATACAATGGCCACTGTGAAGAAGATGGTGGAGACTGTCCCTGCCTTTAGCCCCTGCTAAAGACCAATTACACAAGAAGAATGCTGACTGCTGTATTTCTTTCCTTCATCTCATGTACTCTGATGTTATTCATATTCTTTTTTCAAGATCTCACTATGTAGCTCTGGCTATCTTGAGATTCATTCTATAGACCAGGCTAGCCTCAAACTCTTAGAAACTCACAAGTGTTGGGGTTAAAGATGTGCACCACTATGTCTGGCTGTTATTTATTCTTTTTGGTGTTGATTTTGTTTTCGATCTGATCTTCCAGATTCCTTGGGAAGGCCATATGAAATATCAACTTAAGTGTGGTTCCATTGATAAAGCTAGTCACAACTAGCTGTAGCATAAACTCCCATTTTTGGCTAGGGGAGAGGGCATGGAGCCTACCAGCATAATTAGAAGAGCAGAACAGAGAGTGGGTGATTTGTCTTAGCCTCCTTGATTCTGCAGAAGGCTGTGTAAACATATATTGTCAAGTGTGTTTACTGAGCTGTGTTCACACAGCCTGTAATCAAATGCCACATATCAGGCCAGACAAAGGACCGAAGTGCCTCAAAGTTAATCAGTGTACCTCAGCATTTAGTGGGTGTTATACATTTAAACTTTTATTCTTTTATTTTTGTGCATGAGTGTGTATGTGTACTTGTATTTGTGTGTGTGTATGTGTGTGTGTAAGCTAGACGATGACCTCAGACATTCACTATTCACTTCTTTTAAGACAGGACCTTTCACTGACCTGGAGCACACTAATTACTCTAGGTTGTCTGTCTCTGCCTCCTCAGAGCTAGTATCAGTGGCACGAACCACCATGCCCAATTTTTCACATGCTGGGCACTGAAATGTCTTCACCCTTCAGCTATAGTCACTTTACCAGCGTAGCTATCTCCCTAGTCTTGTACATAAAGTTTCAAACATATAAAACACAAGCTTTCTAAGTGAATGGAACAACACTGAAAAGAGAGAAGTCTGGATGTTACTACCATCTAAAACTCCCTGCACAATGCAGTTTCATGGGGGTTGTCAGGATGGCTCAGCGGCTCACTGCTCTTTCCGAGGACCCAGATTCAGGTCCCACATCAGTTGGCTCATGACAGCCTGTGTCTCTATCTCTAGGACTTCCCTTAGGCTTGCCAGGCAGCAGCACTCACACATACATATCCACATACATATGGGTAATTAAAAAGAACAAAATAAATCTTTAAAAGAGAATAATTTGTGTATATGTATCCATTGCTATTAACATTTTCTTAACTGTAATGTTGTAATGATATCATTTGTGACTGACTTTATGAGTTCATACAAGAAAACCACGTCTGAGTTTTTAAACTATTTTTTTTTACACATGGAATTACACACAATACAAAACACGCATATTACAAGTTGAAATCTTTACATTCGTGGATTCAGGACAGCAATGAAGGGAACACCAGAACCTCACTTGGTGACTTATTTCATCGGGCCAAATACAAAGCCAGGAATGAATTATTTGCCTACATTACTTTCTTGTCTCTGAATTTTTTAAAAAAAGAAAGAAAAACGACTCCTACCTTCTCTGTTATATGTCAGAATGATAAACAATGTCAGCAATTAAGTAGTCTGGCATTTCTATAAATGGGAGTTTGTATCCCAATAGCTCTTATGTTGTAAATCCTGAGGCTCTTACTAAGTTTGTCTATCAAATTGTCATTATCTCAGCTCTCAGGAAAATTACGTCATCTTTGGTAATAGGCTGCCAAAAACCAGAAACTATAGATCTGGAGTCAGACGAGCTACCGTTGCGCCACGAGGTCTCCTGAAACTATAGATTATACCATCCCCCGAAAGAATCCTGTATTTTAATGAATAGTTGAATAAATAGACATTAATTATGAAATTCACATTAAGATAGAAGAAAAACCAATCATTCTCTTTGCTTTGACTTTTCAATGAATAACTGAACAGCTGCTACAAAATGTAGTATTTGTGTTAGGGTGAAAACAAGCTGACTCATAGGGCCTGCAACTGAGAAGTCCTGCAGATATGTACAGCAATCTGGAGGACTCACAAAATGAACGAGTTTATATACACATTGTTTTTCCCATCTTTTTGCATGGAGAAACATGGTTTTGTGTAATGGGAAAGCACACAGTAGAACACATGCTACTGGGGCTGCTGATAGCAATATGCACAGCAGAATAATGAACACACGAGAACCATGGCATTAATAAAGAATCTAGAGCTAGAAACCCCAACAAGCAGGAGGATGGAGACCTGGAATGCTTTCAGACTGAGGTTCAGAAGAAAAATTCATCTAACAAGCCTCTTGGTGGTTTAAAAGTCTCCACTTCATCACCTATGATTTAAGTGCAGAGCTAAAAATAAACCATCATATCATACAAAACTTTGTATATTAGCATACAAAAGGTAACAATTTACTTTTTGTATAAAATATAACCTTTTGATAGTATATTTATTTCACATATGTATAAATATAATCCAAAGAATATGTTTTAAGTATTTCTACCAAAATATTCTTTACAAAAGTTTACAAAAACAAGTAATTTATTAATATTTACAGATCAGCACAGAAAGGATTCTGGGCCAGCGATATTAGTTCAGGGGAAAAGGAGGAGAGAACCCAAAGGTATTGTGGAGTCTAGAAGAGTGCTTTGCAGAGCTTTAAAATGGTGTCCTTTTTGAAGGTCTGAACAGGTCTGTGAAGACTTGATGCTTCAAATGACTTGAGTTAAATCACACTCGATATTTAAGTATGTGAATGTATAACTCAAAGGTTGAGAGTAGCCTTTGATTTTCTGGACTTAGAAAAGTGGTAGTGGTGTTTTGGAGCCCTCTCAATCCTGAACATCTCCTCCACTTTGCAGTATACATAGATGTGGGTACTGAGGTTCAGTGACCCCATAAAAATCTATACTTTGCTATAGCACTCAGCCCTGAGGGAGGAAAGCTGGATAAGATGAGCCCAGGCACCATATGGCAAAGACTCGCTGTATCACGAATAGAGTGGGTGGGTGGCTACATACGGACGGACCACTCTGGACTCAGCTATTTACTCAAGTCTAAGTACTGTGTCCAAGGAAGGCTCTATTGTCTCTCATTTATGAGTTCCTCTAAACTCTGTGAAATAGCTCTGTGCCAACTCTCATACCTTTCTCGTGTTTCTTATCTCCAATCAAAACTAGACACTTCAATCTCACTGTAATCCAAAATTTTCATTGTTTTACAAACAAGTCCCTGGCTACCAAGAAATAGGAGGACAAGGCTCAATTTCATTCTGCTTCAGAACAAACCAGTGGACATCAATCACAACTAGAAACACCTCTGCTTATTTGTGCCCATGTTTGTCTCCTACATGGCAAGATTCAATTTTATGAAGTGAGATTTGATGTAGGCAGGTGTGTACTATTTCAATGTGATCAGGACAAGTCTTGCTTATCTATAAATCTGGTAGGGAAGCCCCCTTCAAGTTGTAAGACCTACATTTCTGTTTAACTACAAGACTTAGGATCCCACCAAAATACAAGACACATGGGAAAGTTACAAAACTGATGAGTGCATCTAGGAAAAAATCATATAATCTACTGGATGGCTTCTAGGTTCTCTGGTTCTCGCTTACATACTCCAAACAACCATATAACAATTCAATCTTTCCTGCAAGTTTTAGAAGTAAATGGGAAACTAGTGAAGAAATCAAAGCATACTTAACTTCTAGAGTAGATGACAGTCTGCTGCCTGCTGCTTGGAACGAACACCTGTCTATGACACGGGATTCAAACAAGTTCCATTGTATTTCCTTCACCAAGAAAAGGAAACTTGGGAAGACCATTTTACATAATTAATTACACATCAACATCATAGTTATGTTTGGATAAACTAGTAACATATCCTGATGTTCAGGAAGGAAAAGTGATCCCAATGTTTTAGTATCAGGCTCGAGATTTTTTTTTAGACAAGTACATGAACCAGAATGTTTATTACTGTGGTTACTGCCAGCTCTCCGTTTTGATGCCTGTAGTCTACCGTGATGTCAGCAGCTTACTTAGCATTACAGTGTCCCTTGAAAATACTTCTTGAAGCCTGTGAACTGCCTCCCTTTTCTCCTTAGGAGTTGCTCCCTAGGATTTCATCAAGGTTGATGTCTTTCATCCAGTCATCATTGCCAGGCTCTGTCTTCAATAAAGAATCAATGAAATCAGCATCACTGTTCAGGGCAGGGCCCATGCTGTCAGTCTGTTGGCTGAGGAAGTCAAAAGCCAACTCGCTGCCATGGTCAGTTCCTTGAAAAGCCCTGGAACTTTGGTTGGATGAAGGAAAAGTGTTGGGTGCCAGGGATGGTGGCTGGTTGGTGCCTGTCCGCGGCTGATTCAGTCCTGTTCCTGATGGATTCATATTCGAGAGACTCTGTGAGCTCAGTTGATTAGGTCTGAGGTTCAAACCCCTGAGTGCACCAAGTGCTTGCCCGTTTAATGTCTGATTCATTTGGTTCATAGGTCTCATTTGCACTGTAGGAGCTAACTGGCTAGGGGGTGCCACTGCCCTCTGGGAAAATGGCTGGCTCCCCACTCCTGTTTGCAGTGACTGGTTTGGGGTATAGGCTGCCGGTGTACCTGTGCCTGTTGGGAAGCAAACACTGGTGGATCTGAGGGCTTCCTGCTGTTTCCCTGTTACATCTTGAGAAGCCCAGTTTGTTGCTGTTGTGTTGGATGTGATCATGACAGTTGATGATCTCTGGGCTGGCATGCCTGCCAAGCTGTGGGCCAAATTTGGCCTTAGTTGTTGGGAAGTGCCTGCAGATCCAGTTCCAAAGGTGGCCACGTTGTTACTGTTATTTGTCCCTAAGGGAGATGGCCGAGGCATCAGAGAGTTGCTCTGATTTGTTATCAGTTGGGTTGTGTTTCTCTGTTGAGTCAGCTGATTCATTGCTGAAGTGACATTGTAAGTGCCAGGCTGGGTACAAGGCAGGCTTCCATACATCCCTATGTTCTGAACTGCTGTAGATAATGGTGGCATTCTTATCCCATGAGACGTAGACAGGAGACTGGAGTTTGGAGTTAAAATGGTGTGTGTTGAAACTGCGTTTGTCAAAGCCTGGTTAGAGTTTAAATTCACTGTAGATGAGCCACCTAAGACAGAGAAAAGAATTACATTCATTCATGATATGGTATCTCCTATTGAAGGTTGCAAGAACTTTTTGTTAGACAAATAATATATAAAACATACTGTGTGAAAAGAACAGAAGAGATTTAAGAGAAAACATCTCCCCAGGCCACCCTTGGCTAAGAGTTTACACATTACAGAAAGAAGACTGAAATAGAATGGTCCTATTTTATAGTTTTTATTTTATCTTCTGAAGTCATTAAGGTGATAATCAATCTTTAATTTTGAATTACTTTTATTATGTTTCAAGTTCAAAGACTACAACTTTGATTAGCTAGCTGTCATAATATCTAGGTTACTCTTCACTCCAGGGTCCAAATGAGAAAGTAGAGGATAAATCCTAGTCCTTACTACTGTGCTAGTATTCCTAACCTGTGGTCTGGAAAATCAGTCTCATTCTTTATCCACATCTCGTTCATTCAAGAAGCTGCTATGAATTGCTTCCCTGCATCTTTCAAAAGGCAAACTAAGTCTCATCACTTTAAGAACCTGGGATTTGATGTAATCTGTGCTCTGGTGATTATTTCCATATGGGAAGTCTGCTGAAGGGTATGCTGTTTCTACTGCACTGCTGTTGGATAGCTCACCAGCCACCTTTGCTCATCTGTCTCCTGCTCCCATAATGCCCCTTAGCCCCCTGAGCCTTATATTTTCTTCAGGTTTCAGGCCAAGCCTGAATAGCTTGTTTGAAGTTTTCCCTAATATACTAGTCCCATTTCTCTGAAGGCTGTTTTCTGTTTGACTCTTCCATTGAGCACCAAGGCAATCCACTAAACCTCAAAAGGGCAGCCAGTTAAACTGATGTCTGTCAACAACTGATTGAATGTTGATTGGATATGGGGCAATAACTGGATCCCAGGCTGCTGAACAAGATGGCTCCATACAACAGACAGTGATTAATAGAAGCACTGAAATATCCCTGGCTCAGTAAGGTCACCCTGAGAAATCAGCTTGAGAGGCAAAAATGGAGGGAAACAGATACCTTAGATGAGAAATTCCACAAGGGTAGGCATTTTCTTTTGTTTTCTTTACAGTTGTATTCTAGGTCTAGAAGCTGACAGAGTTGGTGTTCAACTGAATTTGAATAATTTAATGAAGGAGGCTTGAGGAAGGAGAAAACCGAGAGAGAGAGAGAGAGAGAGAGAGAGAGAGAGAGAGAGAGAGAGAGAGAACTCTCACAAAGATGCTGAAAGAGAGCCTTGCGCACGCGAGTATGACATACAGTTATGTGCAAAGCATGCCTACAGTGACTGCTTAGGGTACCCTCAAGGTCAAGTGAACACCTTAGCTTTTCCCCTTTCTGTACTAGATCACAGGCTCCGCCAAGGCCAAAGGAGCCTCCTGTACCTCCTTACACAGGGTCCTCTACAGTGTAGTGTACACAACAAGTTATAAAGCTGGAGACAGAGCCCAGTGGAAAATGCTTATTGAACATAAGCAAGACCCTGGGCTCAATCCCCCTCCCTGCCAAAAGAATTGTTTCTGGACTGATGTTAAAATTAAAAGCAACATGAAAGAGTTTGCTTGGTTTTGTTGCTGCTTGTTTTATTCTGAGAAGGCATATGAAGCAAAATACCTGTTGACAGCATCTCTTACCCGCTTGGGGTTGGCAGTGGTATGCAAAGACTTTTCTCAGAAAATGCAAACATTTGATTTGGAAGGAACTGTTGGGGAGGTGTCACCCTATCCCTGTCTTTCTCTGAATCAGAGCCTCAGTATTTGCAGCAATGTGCTCATGTGACAAAGCACAAATCCTGAGTTCTCTTGCTGATGGAGAATCCACAGGAACACATTCTGGCTAGAGGTAAAAATGAGTGGGCAGGAGTCCCAGCAGGCTGCTTCACAAGGGAGTGTGGCTTCCCCAGGAGGCTCCTTCACTTCTCCCCTACTCTCTTCCTGCCTGCAAATGGACAAAGAAGCTCCTGATGGGTGGCTTCCCTGCAGCCTTCAGGATGGGAGCCACACGCTAAGGAAGCAGGAAGAACCTAGACTCTGGTGACACTGTGGAGATGGTGCAGCAATTTGGACCCCTAGCCTCAAGATTCTATGCAAGAATGGGAAAAGAAATCTTAATACCTACCTAAAAATGTATATACTATTTCAAAAGTCTGGCAGGTTCTCTAAAGCCTGTTGATTGTCCATGGCATGAGGTCATGCTCCACAGCAGATCTCCACTGTTTTGAGGACAAGCAAACTGAGAACTCAGTCTTTGCATTTAAACAAAATTGTCTCAAGAGACAGAACACATATTCCCATTTGTAATGTCATGGGAGAGACAACAGGTTTCATTTTTAGACATTTGAAGGAATTATGGCATCTATTTTAAATATGCGTAACAGGAAGAAGAAGATGGAAACAGTAGTGTCCAACTGCCTTTTAGAGAATATTCTTGATGATTTCTTGGACAGATAGAGACATGTAAAGAAAAGAAAAGTTGAGAAACTGAAGTTACTGGCTTAATATAACAAGAGAAATTGGAGTTCTTGGCAGAAATGACTGAACTTGTTGCTGGAAAAGACAGAACAGAACGGGCTGAGTTTGAGGAAGGTTATCTGGGGTGCAGAGAATGTCTGAAGAAGAAATTTACAGCATGTACCTACCCTATTTCATGAGAAAGAAGGTGAGCAAAAAGCTTTGTTTCGTGACTTAAGTAGGACAGAAATATAAAGCTTCCCCTTTGTTAAGGAAAGCTTTGTACAAATATAATTTGCTTTTTTATTTTTTGTTGTTCACAGGGTGATTTGTCTTTCAGAGAGAATACTTGGGAGATGAGCTTAGATGTGGAATGAGGAAAGACGAGGTTTTATGCAAGTTTCCAAGTGATGTTCTGAAAACAAGCTATTTCTACTTCACCTCATACTGCCTGGGCCGATGTCCGTGTGAGGAGGGAGGAAGATGAATGGACAAAGTGAGAAAATCTCTAGGCTTTGAAAATTCTCCTAAGTAATTGGGAAAGTAGTGAACATGTGAGGAGAGGATGCACGTGTGAGCACAGACCATGGAGAGGATGCACGTGTGAGCACAGACCATGGAGAGGATGCACGTGTGAGCACAGA
>PVIH01026620.1:0-18411 GCA_004025045.1 Sigmodon hispidus | reverse complement strand
TAGGGTTAGGGTTAGGGTTAGTATTTTTATGTGTAGCAAACTTATTTGCATTATCACCCTTGATAAGTCATGTTTATGATTTTTATCTTCTTTATAAATATTGTTAACTTTTCAGCAAAAAAAAAAAAAAAAAAAAAAAGAATTGGTGAATCATCTACCCATACTACAATTAGTTAAGTTGTAAAAAATAAATAAATAAAGATTTGGGGCAGGTTTTGGTTTTTGACTTTACAGAAAACTAGAAATAACCATCTTCAAAAAGTTAAAAGACCTGGGACATCTAGACATCTACAACAGAAGGGAAACTATCCAGAAAAATTCAGAAGCAAAAGAATATTGCATCTATTTGTACCAATATACTCTATGTGGTAAAATCTTTCTTCTTAACCTCTATCTTTAATTACAAGATAAGTTGAAGTCCCAGTTAAATTATAAATAAAAGCTGGCTTTAAAGTTGGGGTGTGGCTCTCTCCTTCTCTACACCCAAGCATATTTGTTAAAGGAAAATGCAAAAAATCTCTGTATCATATCAGAAGAGCCACCTGATATGGGACAGAAGAATGGCTAAAAAGAAGGGACAGTTCTGTTGTTACTAATGCTATTCTGAATAAAAATGTATGTATTTAGGTTTCTGTATATTGTGCTGGGTTTAGTCTCTTATTAGTTTTCCGCAATAATCCATGACGATGCCTAATAGTTAACTGGAAGTATCCAAAAGAAAGATGGGACCACACATGAGGATATCACATGGACTATAACAAAGCTACCAGGCTGACAAACACCAACCAAAGATCAGATTTAGACAACAAACTGCTCAGAACATTTTCAAGATGGCTAGCTGATATGAACCAGCTTCACAGACTACTCTCTAGCCAGGACCTGAGACAAGCCATGCACTTTCCTGTTATACAGAGAATGGATAACAAATAATACAGCTACATATTTCAGGACTTGACAATCAATAACACTTTTCTTTTCAGGATCCCCTAAAGATGCTGTCATCCCCCAGACAGCAGGGAGTAAATTTAAGAAAATGATGCCCATATTCCCAAGAGGTAGGGTAGGTGATTTTTGGTTTTTCAATGGGTTATGGATGATTGTTGTTGTTTAGGGTAATTAGTTAAAACTCGTTATTGGTTATGGTTAGAAAAAAGCTAAACAAGAGAGATTAGACTTAGGATTCTTGTTTTTAAAAAGAAGAAAAAAGGGGAATAGATTAGAATAGGATATAAGGGTAGATCATTGAATCTACTAGCTTTAAATATTTTACATCAGATTAAATTTTTTGTATATTGCATATTAATTGTGTGTATTTATATAAGGTTGAGATTAATTTTGTCACTGTACATATATTCCTGTTTGTTCAAGGTATTATTCATTGTAATACAAATTGTTAATCCAGGAAAATTATTATTACCAACTAATTAGTATATAAATAAATGAAAGTTAGTAGCTAGACAATACAATCAAACTTAATATTGGATATGTTTTCAAGATCAGATATATTTTAGATGGACAGGTGTTCTTCAAGCACTCCAGAGACCCATAGAATATAGCAGTTAAGATATTTCAAAAACATAGATTATTAGTTTTTTGACAATGGAACTTCTGCTCCTGGCAGTACCAATCCACTTCAGAAAAGATTATAGACATTAAGGAAACTCCTCCATATGAGTTGACCTTCTTTATGACAAAAGTTAGCCACTGGACAAGAAAGTATTCTTGCCTTGACTGCTGACAATATGATATTTAAAATGGACAAGCAGAAGAAATACACAAAAGAATTGCTGAACCTTGCCAAGACAAGGTAAAAAGGACTTTGGGAATATTCTACTGCTCAGAGAAGTCTGTCAGACATACTAGGCCTGTAGGCTGAAAATGGATGCTTCAACAACACAGAAAAACTTTGGGTGACTGTCTAGGCAGCCAGTTGTTTCATTTCTTACATTTTTGGAAGTTGCTATTTACTTAATATTATTTCCTTCTTGGGTCTCTGAGGAATCTGAAGAGGAGATAGTTAATAGTAATAGTTTTCCAGTGACAATTTTAGAAAAGAAACTCACTTAGAAGTTAAAGTGCATAAATTTAAGAGATATCAAAATATAGCTTTTAGTATTACAAGTTAGATACAAAGTGGATTAGATACAATCCTAGACTCACCAAAATAGGATAAATAATGGAATACTTTCTTCAAATTTGTCAATTGTTATTGAACTGGACATTTCTCATGTAATTATTGTTTGTATATTGATGTATCTAATTATTGTTCCTATTGTATATGGTTTTTTTCTATGTTAATTATAACTTTCTTTTTTATTTTTGACACAAAAGGGGATATGTGGATATTTGTTAGGTATTTAATAAATTTTTGAACATCAGAGAGACCACACAGTCAAATCCTAGGCAGACAGCTCAGGAAATCCTTGACTACAAAGATAAACAGCTGAGTCAATTACACACACCTTTAATCCCAGCACAGGGAAAGCCATGAGTGGTGACCAACATCCTTTATCCCATAACTCCAGAGACAGAACTTCTCCTGTTTCTGTGAGTTCAAGGCTACATGCCTTTAATCCTAACCTGGATGGGATAGGGTATATAAGGACATGTAGAAACCAGGCAGAGACAGAAGCGATAGGCAGAAGTAACCAAGAGTGAGGCTGAGGAAGTTGCAAGACAGGTGGGTGAGGATTGACTGTGGTGCTTTCTCGCTCTGATATTTCAGCCTTCCCCCAATATTTGACTCAGAGTCTTCTTTTCTTACAACCCAAATTTGTGCCTCTACACAAAGAGACTAAAAGTTATAAAAAAAAAAAATCACCAAGTTTCACACCTGGAGATGATAAATGTCTTAGAAGGAAGCAAGTGCAATATAATGTGAGGCTGATTAGAAAGAATTAATATGTGACAGTTTATACCTGAAAACATGAAACTCCACTCAAACCATGGCTGACAATTTATTGTTATTCATCTGAAGACATGGAGTCTAAATATAAAGTTGAGACGTGGGAAGACTGAAGGAGCTGATCACATACCAAATCCTAAAACAAGAATAGAGAGCAGTAGTGAATGCCTGATACTGCTCAGATCCCATTTTCTATTTACACAGGACACTGCTGTGGGATTATGCTCTTGTACATTGTAAATACTTGTCCATCCTACTGGCTTAATAAAATACCAATTAGTCAGAAGGCAGGCAGGACATATGGGTGGGGCTACCAGACTAAGAAAACTCTGGGAGGGGAAGAAGCAGAGCAGTGGCAGAAGAAAGAAGACAAAAGTACTACTCTGAGAAAAGGTACTAAGCCACTTGGCTGATCATGGGTTAAGAGTAAGAGTTAGCAAGTAATATGCCTGAGCGTTAGGCCAAACAGCATGCAATTAATATAAGACTTTGTGTGATTATTTGGGACTACTGGTCTGGATCTTGGGACTAAGCCAGGACAGAAACTTTAGACTACAGTCCATGATTCCAGTTAGAAAAAGGATCACCCACAGTGGGTAAGTCTTCCTACCCAAATTAATGTAATGAAGATGCACTCTCACAGGCATACTCAGAGGTTCATTTGCCAGGTCCTTCTGGATTCTGTCAAGTTGATAATTGATACTAATCATAAAATGGGTAAGAAATAAACAAGTGAAAGATCTCTTGTTGAACCACTAAAGATAAGATGATAAAATCCAAGAGGGAAGCACAGTCAGGTGGATCTCTGAGGCTGGGGCCAGCCTAGTCTACAGAGGGAGTTATAAGACAGCAAGGACTGCTGCACAAAGAAATTCTGTCAGCGAAAGAAAGAAAAAGGAAACAAAAAGAAAAGAAGAAGAAAGTAAAAAAAAAAGAAATAAAACTATCAAATACAAATAGATACAAAATTCTACCAGATATTCAAAGAAGAATTAATACCATTGCTCCTCAAACTGTTTCACAGAGTAGAAACTGAAAAAACATTGCCAAATTTTTTTTATGAGGCCACAATTGTCCTAAAATGAAAGCCACTCAAAGATGCAACAAAGAAGAATTACAGACCAATTTCCCTGATGAATATTGATGCTAAAATTCTCAACAAAATTTTGGCAAACCATATTCAACAATATATGAAAAATGTCATCCACTATGATCAAGTAGGCAACATTCCAGAAATTCCTGGATAGTTTAACATACAAAAAAACCATAAATGTCATCCAAAACAAACTGAAGGAAAAAACCCACATGATCATATTCTTAGTAGCTAAAAAAAGCCTTTGACAAAAATCAAACCTCCTTTATGATAAAATTCCTGGAGAGATCAGGAATACAGGGAAAATATCTCAATATAATAAAGGTGATTTACAAGAAGCCAACAGCCAATATCAAACTTAATGGAGAAATTCTCGAAGCAATCCCACTAAAATCAGGAACTAGACAAGGATGTCCTCTCTCCCCTTATCTATTCAATATAGTTCTCAAAGTTTTAGCTAAAAAAACAAGAGAATGGAAGGAGATTAAAGGGATACAAATTGGAAAAGGAGAAGTGAAACTATCTCTATTTGGAGATGATCTGATTGTATACATAAGTGACCCACAAATTTCTACTAGGGAACTTTTACCCGGATCCTCAATTTGATTCCATTGATAAACACCTTCAGCAATGTAGCAGGATACAAGATTAACTCAAAGATATCAGTAGCCCTCCTATACACTAAAGATAAAAGATCTGAGAAAGAAATAAGGGAAACATCGCCCTTTATAATAGCTGCAAACACCATTAAATAACTTGGAGTAACTATAACCAAAGTAACAGATCTATTTGAAGAAAACTTTAAATCACTGGAGAAAAAAATTGAAGAGAGTATCAGAAAATGGAAAGATCTCCCATGTTCTTGGATAGGTAGGAGCAACATAGTAAAAATGGTGATTCTACCAAAAGCAACATATAGATTGACTGCGCTGCCCATCAAAATCCCAACACAACAATTTATGGACCTTGAGAGAACAATACTCAACTTCATTTGAAATAACAGGAAAGCCAGGATTGCCAAAACAATTTTGTTCGACAAAAGAATCTGAGAGGGCATCACCATCCCTAACTTCAAGTTATACTATAGAGCTACAGTAATAAAAACAGCCTGGTACTGGCAAAAAACAGACTTGTGGATCAATGGAATCGAATCGAGGATCCAGGCATTAACCTGAAAACCAATAAACAGCTGATCTTTGACAAAGAGGCCCAAAATAGTCAATGGAAAAAAGATAGTATCTTTAACAAATGGTGTTGGCATAGCTGGCTGGTATTATATAAAAAAAATGCAAATAGATCCAAGCCTGTCACCCTGCACAAAACTCAAATCCAAGTAGATTAAAGACCTCAACATAAACCCAGACACACTGAACTTGACAGAAAAGAAAATGGGAAATATCCTTCAATGTACTGACACAGGTGACTACTTCCTAAATATAACACCAGTGGCATAGACACTAAGAATAACAATCAATAAGTGGGACCTCCTAAAACTGAGAAACTTCTGTAAAGTCAAGGATAGTGTCAATAGGACAAAAACCACAGCCTACAGAATGGAAAAAGATTTTCACCAACCCTACAAGTGATAGAGGATTGATCTCTAAAATATATAGAGAACTCAAGAATCTAGAGCCCAAAACCTTGAATAACCCAATCAAAAAATGGGGCTCAGATCTAAAAAGGGAATTCACAGTAGAATTACCAATGGCTGAAAGGTACTTGAAAAAGTGCTCAATATCTTTAGCCATCAGAGAAACGCAAATCAAAACAACTTTGAGAGAGCACCTTACACCTGTCAGATTGGCTAAGATAAAAGACACAGATGACAGCCTATGTTGGATAGGTTGGGGAGCAAGGGGAACACTCCTCCATTGTTGGTGGGAGTGTAAGCTTGTTCAGCCACTTTGGTATGCAGTATGGCAGTTTCTCAGAAAACTTGGAATCAATCTTCCCAAGGATCCAGCAATATCACTACTGGGCATATACCCTAAAGATGCACAGTCACACTCCAAAGGCATTAGCTCAACTATGTTCATAGCAGCATTATTCATAATAGCAAGAACCTGAAACAACCTAGATGCCCCTCAACTGAAGAATGGATTAACAAACTGTGGTACATCTATACAATGGAGTTCTGCTCAGCAGTAAGAAAAAATGATATCCTAAAATTTGCATGCTAATGGATGGATTTGGAGCATATCCTCCTAAGTGAGGTATCACAAACCCAGGAAGACAAGCAAGGGATGTACTCACTCATTAGTGGACTCTAAAAAAAAAGACAAAAAGAAAAGCATGTCCAAGCTGCAAACAACAACCACTGAACAGCTTGGGATCTAAAACACCTTGGACTGACACTTTGGAGCCCATTCCCTCCAGAGGAACACCAGTCTTGATATTGGGGTAAGGAAAGTGGATCTGCCAGGAGTGGATGCTGAACTAAGCCATATTGGGACCTTGGGACATCCTGCCCTTGCTGGGGAGGAGATAAAGAGATGTAGAGAAGAGAGAATGACTGGAAGGGGTGGGAGGGGGAAGGGAGCTTAAACAACGATATACATGGATAAAAAATATGTCTTTATTCATAATAAATATATGTAAAATAAAAAAAGAAAATAGAAATTCTCTGAATTTATGGTGCTTCTCTCAATTTTCCAGATTGGCTCATTGATATTAAGCATGCTACCAAATTACTTGGTTCTTAATTATTTTGCTATAAAAACAAAAAGTGGATATTCTTACATATATAATATAAATATGTAAATGATATATATAAATAATAAATTTATATGAATTTTATGTTTCAAAATAAAAATTTGAAATAATAAAACAACTACTAATTTTAAATAATTTACATTTGATAGGATTTTTGCATATTATATACAAATTGTGTATATTGACACAAAGTTGAGATTAATTTTATTAGAAAATACTGTACATATATTTATAGTCTTGTGCAATGCATTGTACCTATACATCTCATTTAACAATGTTATGAAAATTACTGGTCCTTCAAAGGTATTAATATCAACTAATTAGAATATAAAAATGCAAGTTAGTAGTTAATCATTAGAATCAAACTTGTAGGCATATTATGCATGTTTTCAAGATCAAACATATGTTTTAGATAGACACATTGCCTTCAGACACATCAGAGATCTACAGAACAAGGCATTTAAAATGTTTTAATAACATAAATGTTGTGTTTTTGTTTGTTTATTTGTTTCATGATAGTGAGACATGTCTACTCCAGATAGCACCTATCTACTTCAGAGAAGATGATGGGCATTTAAGGAACTCCATATGGAATTTATTTTCTTTGTGGTAAAACTTAGCCACTGGGCAAAAGTGTACTTGCCTTGACTGCTGACCCTATGATGTCAAAATGGACAAGTAAGGCACAGAATAAAGGACAGCTGAACTTTGAAAAGGCAAAATAGGACAGCCTTTCAGAAAATCCTGCTTCACAGATAAATCCGTTAGATATGCTAGGCCTGTGGCCTGCAGATGGATAGTCCAACATTACAGAGGAACCTTGGGTGAGTTTCCAGGCAGCCAGCTGTTTATGTCATTTCTCACAATTTTTGGAAATTGCTTACTTGCATTTTCTACTTACTCAGAACTATGAGAGAATTAAAGACTAGATAGTTATAGCTATAATTTTCCTAGTTACAGATTCAGAAAAGAAACTCAATAAAGAGGTGTAAAGTATATAAGTTTGAGAGACATTAAAAGGTGGGTATTTTTCAGTTGGTAATGTAAGTTAGCTAAAAACATAAATTAAGGTACAATTATTTAGACTCACCAAAATAGGATAATGGAGTATTTTATCTGACTTTGTCAATTGTTAATAGACTAGACATTGTTAATGTAATTCTTGACTGTATATGTTGTATATATAGTTATTGCAGTTACTGTATATAGTTCTCTTATATTAATTATAACCTTTTATTTTAGACAAAAAGGGAAATGTATTTATATTTTGTGTATACTCTAAGAAATAAAGCTTTCCTGAAGATCAGAGAGCAAAGCCAGCCACAGAGTTAGCCATAGAGATCAGGAAGTGGTGAAACACACCTTTGTCCTAGTACTCAGGAGGCAAAGGCAGATATCAGTCTGGATCTTTATGAGTTCAAGGCCACCTTGGACTGCATAAGATTAGTCAGGTCTAAAAGAGAAACAGAGAGGGCTAGAAAAATGAATCAGTTGTTGAAGGCTAGGCTCACAACCAAAAACTGTAAGAGAAACAGAGCCAGGAAGTGGTGGCGCACACAGCTTTAATTCCAGGACTAGGAATGTTAAAACAGGAAGTGATATGGATGAGCAGAAAAGAGAATAAAAGGAGGAAAGAGACAAGAGTTTTGCCCTTCACTTCCTTCCCATTTGGCTGAGGATTCAGGAACATTCAGTCTAAGGATTCATAGACCCAGGATCTTCCCAATTAGGCTGAGGAGCTGTCAAGGTGAGAAATGGCTGTGGTTTATTCTTCTGTCTCTCTGATCTTTAAGCTTTACCCCAATATTTGGCTCTAAGGTTTTATTATAAGACCAAACCCTAATATTTGGCTTCATGTTTTTATTACAAAACCAATTAGGATTCATGCAACAAGGGAAGCTATCTTAGGAAATGTAGCCAAGCATAATGAGTACATCAAATTTGTAATAAAGTACATGGGTGAGATAAAAAAAAAAAAAAAGAGAGAGGAATCAGCTCTACCTGAGTGGGTCAAAGAAAGCCACAGTTCCTTAAGCTAAGTGATGAAGCATTAAAATCTATTCCCCCAAAACTACCCAAAACAGAAGATACAATATCATAAAGACACCATGGCATGACAAATCAGAGACTGCTTCCAGACATATGAGTTGATCCTTCACTGTATAATATTCAAGGGATAAACCCTAACCCTAACAATTCACAGGAAAAGAGGAGTAGTGTAGCTGGGCAAATATGTTTCTTACAGGCCTGATTTCAAAAGTTTGTCCTGCCTCATGGAACAACTCATTCTAGTGAGAAAAAAAAAATGCAATATAAGACTTTAAGAATAAGATCAATGGAGAAAAACAAAACAGAGAAAAGAGATTAGGAAGTGGGGGTTGAAAGAGGGTATACCATGTCATATAGAATGGTAACAAGTCATCAGAACAAGGGTAAGGTTTGCACAGAAAACGCTAACACAACCAACATGGCATTGTGTATGAGGACTGAAGCACAGAGGACTGTTAGCAAGAGGGAAGGGGGGGCAGGGTACAGTGAAATGGGACCAGCAGGACCAGGCCAGTGACAGACTCAAAAGAAGGGAAATTATAGCGTCCCTTCCAGACAGTTGGCATTCATGGCTGCTATCCAGGCATAATTATTAAAAAGGACTTTCTTTCTCAAAATAGTTCCAATCTGGATAATAAATATGTCATCAATCTGTTTATAGATGACTTTAAGATCTTTGCCTTTTCTTCTGGAAAGCCCTTAAGGGGGTTAGGCAAGAGATGACACACTAACATCTACCACAGAAGAATCACTCCAGCTCCTAAGTTAAATTTACAAAATTGTACAAATGCAAGTTTTCCCCCTGTATGTTTTTTAACTTTGAAAGTAAAGGATTTTTATTAAAATCACATTACTGTATATTGCATTTTATCATTGATTTCATTTTGAACATGGTAGATACCAAAAGGTTTAACCCCTATAAACTAATGTTCTCTAGATTACTTGAGTTTTGAAGAGTGTGGGTGTCTGAGAGCCAGAGACCTTGAGCAACATGTTTGCTAGCTGCCCACTTGCTACTATGGTACACTATAGTTCATTCATTCATTCTCTCTCTCTCTCTCTCTCTCTCTCTCTCTCTCTCTCTCTCCCTCCCTCCCGCCCTCTCTCTCTCCCTCTCCCTCCCTGCCTCCCTCTCTCCCCCCTCCCTACCTCTCTCCCTCTTTCTCTCTCCCTCCCTCCCTGAATACACATGTGCAAATGCACATGATATCTTCTCTCCTATTCTCTCTGTGTCATTCTCTCTCTCCCTAATTTTCTTGCATCATTATATATCTAATTCCATGTGTCTTGCTCTGAGAGTGTGATATCGTCTCTCTAATTCTGTCTACACATCATTCTCTTTCTCTCTCTCTGTAATTCTCCTCCTCTCTCTAAGTCTACATATCAATATCTCTTTCCCTCTCTCTTCCCCTCTCTCTTCCCCTCAGTTTTTTCTACCAGCAAGTTTTTACACTTTCTGTCCCCCTCCTGCAAAAACTGCCCTGCCCATCGCTGAACCATCAGCTCAAGCATCATCTGCGTCATTACTCCCTGCCTGCCAAATCCAAGGTGTCTCCTGACTAGGGCTCAGCATAAATACCATTAAATTATAATGTTATTTGTCTCGCTTCCCAGCAACTAAATGAATGCTCAGAACAGAAAAGAGCTCAATACATAGTATTTCTTCCAGCTCGCTGCCCATTACTCTCAGGATAGCGTATCTTCACCTGTGCATTCCCTCAATATCTAACTTGGCTGGCTTCCATAATGGTGCTTCATGCATCAAGAAAGTGCAGCCGCTGCTTTATCCTCACTGCCCTGAGCCTGCCCATCATAGCATCCTATTTCATAGGACAGCAAATTTTTGTGGTATGGCCTGGTCTACTCATCTTGTCTAAATATGCTTTCTCCCCCAATGCAGATTTGCCAATTTGTTACCAAAACCATAATCTGAATGGTAAATTTCTTAAAACCAGGATGTGTCTCTATACCTCACTACACTATAGCACTTGGCACTTGGGATAAAACTAAGGCTAAAGCAGAAAGAGAGAGGAGGTATGCATCTCCCATGTGGTTCTAAAATGTAAGGAGCATTTTACCATGTGGAATTGTATGGAATATCACACAATCTAGAATTATTTACACTTGCCATGTAGCTTTGTAAAATTTTCACTTTTATTTTTTAACGTGTGTGTGTGTGTGTGTGTGTGTGTGTGTGTGTGTGTGTGTGTGTGTTTAGTGGTGTTTTCTGTGTGAACACAGGTGGCCTCATCTATGCTTGGACATATAGAAGATAGACATTGATGTGGTTAGTTAGTTAGTTAGTTACTTAGCTAGTTAGTTAGTTAGATTTTAAGACAGGGTTTATCACTGAACCAGAAGCCCACTGTTTGGGATAAACTGGGTGACCAGCAGCACGTAGAGATCTTCCTGCCTCTACCTGCCATGCCCCAGCACTAGTATGCCAGCTTTGATGTTAGTACTGAGGATCTGAGGTCTTCTCAGTTGCCTGATAAGCCCTTTGCCCAATCGAGTGATCTTCCAGCCCAAATATCCTATTTCTGGGGTGTTATCCAGCTCTTTAATAGTATCTAGGGCAATTTCACTCATGGAAAAATCAAGAGATATAAACAAGAATGTCCTAAATGACGAAGTATCAGAAAGGCTGCACATACTGTGAGTGGGCAAATCATTAGACTTGAGATTCTGCATCACCTGACATTTGGTTTTTGTTATTATGGAAATGCAGTTTATTGGTTTCCATCTATATCTGGCTTTCTGATTGTGGTTGTGGGTCCTCACCAACTGCCAACTCCTTTGCCTGTAAGAGCAGAGAGAAGGAGACAAGTGATCAATGTTTCTTTCAGCTTTAAAGTTCATGATCCATCATCTAAATTGATATTTTAAGTATTGCAGCTGAAAAAAATTAAATTATTGCAATTAATATTTAAACACAGAAAGTGTTTTGTGATAAAGGGCCTATCTCAGACTTTAAACATTTGGAGGAAGCATTTGGCTAGTTTGGAGCATGTACTTTAATCAGCCTACCTGCCTACACTTTTGGAAAACAGTTTATAATTGCAAAATTGGAGGAGACTGAATTTGATCACAATCCCAACTGCCACTCAGTATATTTTTTGCCAGCACAGAGTAGCTTTATACAATTTCACTGTCTCCTCGTTCCAAATGCAATTTTGAAGCTAGCAGAGTCAGAACTGTCACTGCATTGGAGATTTTCTTTATCAAATGATTCAGCCTTAAATGTCCCCTCTCAGACGTTCGTTTGCTCCTGTCATTATCCCTGCCTCTGTCTCTGCCTCCTTCAAATCCTTAGAATCAAACCCACCCTCATGACTGGCCTGTTCTCTTTGCAAATATTTCTCCAGGTAATAACCTTTCTGAGCACTCAGGGTTCTGTCTATTTCAAGCAGGCTATCTTCCTTAATGAATAGCTTTTTTTTTTTTTTTGGAAATAATAAGGCAATCTAATTACCTCCGTGAGTGTCTCATATTTTTGTCCTCTTGCAGATTCTCTGCTTGAAGCAGCACTTACCCAACTGTTGGTATAGCTATATTCTTCTTATCTTTCACATTTCAGCCCACATACTACTATCTCCATGAGGCTCTACTGATCCCCACCTCTCCAACAACTGCCACTCTCTGTTATCTCTCCTTATCTGCTCCCAAATTAAGTGTACCATTACATCATGCTTGGGTGACTTTTTTGATCTCTGTAATTAAATATATTCGTCTAAGGGCAGGGACTCTTTTAAAATATTTATCATCACATTAGTTTTCTGGAAATCCAGAACAATAGTGAGACAAAGAAGTTCCCGGTGAATATTGTTTGAAAAGTAGACAAATGAACACATGGAAGGTTAAAAGGGCAATGTAAGAAACAAAGAGTGGTCCCGCTTTAAAGGCTTGCCTTCACCTGGAATTCTCTAGCTTTGATACTGTTTCAGGCACTGTCATGACTCTTCTTGTATGAAAACACCCAGGTTAAATTTTAAATTGTGTTATTTATTTACTAACTCTAGGATTTCAGCAAGTCCCTGACCTGGCCAAACACAATTTGGTTTTTTTGTTTTGTTTTGTTTGGCTTTGCTTTTTTACCTACAATAGCCTGTAGAGGGTATCTGTGAGAATAAAATGAGATCATGTCTAAAAACAACTATTATGGTTGCTCAATAGATATTAATTCCGGCCCTTTTTATCTTCACAAGCCCCCTAGCCCAGTTTCCCTCTAACACTTTGGCTCAAGTGTGGATAAAAACATCTTCTCTTGGTTCTCCTTAGCACATCTGAAATAGGCTGGCACTTTACTAATTGCTAGGGGAACACAAAAGGTAATTAAATAGAAGGCAGGATAAAGTGGAATGGCTCCCCCAGAACAAGACCTAGCTTCCACTACAGCTGAGTGTCTTAGGCCCAAAGTCCATGCTATAACATGAATAGATTTCAAATTAAGAGAGTGTTGTGGAACAAATGATGTTCTTCATTTGTTTGTTCATTCATTCATTCAACATTAGCAGCTTTTAATTACCATCAGCCAGTTGGTCACACTCCATTTCAGACAACTGGTAAAAACCTTAGTTTGAGGCAGAAGAGCAATAGAAACTAAAGGAAATAGGAGGATATGAAGGTATAATTGTCAGCCCCCTGGAAGGAAGGTTGTCAAATGCTACCAGGGACGTAAGAGAGAAGGGGAACAGGACACCAAGTGAAAAATTCAAAAATAGTTACTCCTGCCATATTTTTCTCTATTTTTAGTAAGACTGGAATCAAAATGTTTGAGTGTCTTGACAAAAATCAATACAAGATGCAAGTACAATTTTTAAATTTAGCCCATGTCCTGAATATACAGAATGTTTGCCACATTCTGTCAAGGGAAGGACCCATAATTAAGGGTCAAGGTCTACTCTTAACCTTGGACTGGAGAGGGAAGTTGATCAAGGATAGAGACTCCAAACACTGCCTGATATGCATTATACAGAAGTCTCTGCTCTGTGATGTACCTGTAGAGACCTCTGCATAGATCAGGCAGAACCTTGAGTCTGTAGTTACTGAATCTTGGGGGTCTAGGAGTTCCTGGAGTGGCATTCAGAAGATCAGAGTATCCTATCATCTGGTCACTCAAAGAGCTGAGAGAAAAGGACTATTTATCCCTAAAAATGAAGTGTTTAAGTATTTTATCAACCAGCATTGTGATTTCTGTTATCAGAGATTATCATGACCCGGCTATTTCTCTGAATGATCAAGGCCTTAGGCCAGACTCAGGTTCATTCACTTCCCCAACATCTGTGAACTTGTCTTTCTGACTATAAAACTACTCATATAGGATGTGCCAGGGACTTGGTTAGAGGCACTTGGGGAAAGCTATTTAGAGAGTCAGTAAGAAAGACATCACTAAAATAAATATCAAAGCCCACTTGTTTATTTCATACCTACCTTTCCATTTGAAAAAGATAAAATTTATATTTCTCTTCAATGACTAGAGACTCCAGGGGGAAAAAAGAGACTGAAAGAAGAAAACAGCTATCAAATCAGGTAACATGGAAAATAACATTACACTAGACAGCTATAATACTGAGAGTCCTTTCTATGTCCAATATGTAGCTGCTGATAGCACCAACAATGTGAGAAGCTTTCCAATGCAATAATCATAATTAAAGCAAAATTAAACTTTAATTCTTTTTATGGAATTCTATGCCCAGTTTCACTTCCAGATTCAACTCTGCATCCATCATAATCCTTGAGTTAGGATGAAAGGTGTGAGATACTACTGTTTTGTTGCTAGGCCTTGTACCCACCGAAACACAGAAAGATCTATCTCCTGAGTTATGAGACTAATGGCATAGATCTTGAGTTACCATTTTGTCATTTCTATGCTGGAATTAAAGGCATGTGTTACCACTCTCTGACCCTCATGGTTTGACTGTGGGTGATTCTGTTCTCTGATATTCCAGGCTTATTTTACAAATATACAATATATCACACAAGTTCTGATACTGTGGAGAACTGAGAATATTACACTGCCCATAGTGATAAGGCATCTTGGCTGCTCAGCTCATCTTACCAATTGAGCAAACCCCACTGAGGCAGAGGTAGACTCCCCAGTGAACCTAGGAGGAGGAAGGAAAGAATTTGCTCTAAACTTAAATGAAAAAAGAAAAGAAATTCCAGGCATATCCAGTGATTCTTTTCATGTTTGTGAACAGTTAAACATTCCACTCCTCCAAGAATGTGGTCAACAAGCTAGGACCACACCTAAGGAAAAACCCATTCACATAAAACCAGCATAGAAAATGTAGATTCCGCTTCCTCATGAAGGATAGTCTACCCAGAAACTGTAGAATAAGTAAATAAACAAATAAATTTTTAAAAGATACAGCTAAGGACATAGGAAACATGAGGACACAAATGTAATCAGGATGATGTTTCCCTTTCAAACTCTATGAATTTCCAAATGTATGCCCTTAATGTCCAATAAAAAGGGAGTCTCTGGTTGAAGCTCTGACCATTGTGGAGTAGGGCTGAGTTAATTTGCTTTGTTGGCAAAATGGAGGTAGTTCTATTACAGAAAAATAATGTCTGTGAATGATCGCTGAAAACCACTTGACAAACAGCAAGGAGGGTGACAAGTCAACAGCCCAGGGATGGCCAGCTCCTGATCAGGGCAGCATTCTGCAAAAGGGCTTCCAACAGTATTTCTGAGTTGCTGGTTGATTAGATTTCAGTTAAATCAATAAAGCTCCAGGATTAATTTAACTCTTTAGGGAATATTGCTCTATAATTATAATACAAAGAAATTTGTCATCAACCTTCTCTTGCTTTGACTTAATTATTCATGCACTTGTAATCCAATAGTCATCTCCTTGCCCTCAGAAAGCAATCTAAGAAAGAAACTGGCAAACATTTGTCAGAGACCAGACTCATTTCCAATTGGCAAAACATCAAATGAAAAAATAGACTTATTTCTCAGTTGTATGAAGAAAATACATTTGCTTTTAATCAATCACTGAGCAGATAGTTTAAAATAGTGAAATTCACCATGTACTGAGAAGGTCCACATGCTAGGTTCAGTAAGTGCTTCATGGGCATCATATCACTTAGTATCTCACTTGCAAAATCTTACAAGGTAAGTGATCATCATCATATCCATTTCTAATGTGGAAGTATGCTGAGTCCAAAAAAAGGATTTAAGCCTACTATTGTTTTGAGTTCAATCATTCCAAAATTCATATATTGAAGTCCAAACCCCCAGGGTATCAAAATTTTTTCTTATATAATAATTGGTTTGATACAAAATTATTTACTTAAAATGTGTTTACACTAGAAGATAAGGGTAAATGCTAATAGTATGTATGACTAGGGCCCTTATAAAAAGGAAAATTTAGAAATAGAGAGAACCCCATGAATGGATAAAAGCAGAGACCAAGATGATAATACTACAAACCAAGGGATGCCAAAGATAACCAGCAAACCATCAGAAGCCATGGGAAAAGAATAGACTAGATTCATTTCTCAGAAGAGACCAGTCCTGCCTCAACTTGACTTTGTACTTCTAGCTTCCAAAAACTAGACAGTAAATTTCTTTTGTTCAAATCAATTAGTTCATGGTTCTTTATGCAACAACCTGAGTAAAATAATATAATTAGGTTCTAAAAGTCCATGCCTCCTCACTGGGTCATGGGATATAGGTAGGTACCATTTCTTATTGCTACTGAATCCACCAACCTGGCTGGATACAATGTTATCATCTTGATTAGAAGATACCTGAGATAGTATAGAGCCTCTGACGGTATGTCTAAATACTTTGGCTTTCTTCCCTACAGTGGCACCTTTGTCTCATTTATGACATACCTAGTTTTTGTGAGAAATCCACAGTACCTCATACTTTGAGGTATCATGGTACATGTCATTCATTCACTGACTTAACTATATTTCCTGAATACATACTTTGCTCCTATTAGAATTTCACAGATATCTCATTCTAATAGAGTAGCATGACCAAGAGAATTATTGTGCTTAGAGTTGCATGCTGGTCTTAGGATCTTACAAATATCAAGATAGATTTTCTGCTATTTTCTAAGTGACTCTTCTTAAAATAAGTCATAAGATAGATATTTCAAAACACCAAGAAACAGAGGCCAACAGATAATTGAATTGCTTTTTTCATTCTGTCTTCCAGGAAGTGCTAAGCAATATTGAACAAAAACATACTGCTTTCCAGAACTCTACCAGTGAGATTTATCTCTTTTCAAGTAACTGAGTAGCTCTGAACTTGCTTTTCTGAAGTGCAAATTCTCACACCGAATAGCAAGGAACAGTTTTGTTCTATTGTTACAAACATATGACAACAAAAGTGGTGAAGCCATGCCATCAAACATCAGACAATGGGTAGTATGCATGTACACAAGTTTGGTCTATGGAGGAAGGGAAAAAAAGCAAGGTGAAATTCCTAATCCTCCCTTGTTTCTGTAAATAAGAATCACCTCCCAAACTTTTTTTTTAATTCCTTGTTAAGTTTATTAAAGATTTTGATAACACATAATCTATTCTTAATTTTCTATAAGCAGATGCTAGTCATTCACTTCTTTCTGAATAAAGAAATAAACATAAGATTACATTAGATTGGATGACAATGTAGATTCTAACAACAGTTTCAAAGCAGATTAGGGTCCCCTGGAATAAATGCAAAGGAAACACCAAAGACTCCATAATATAGAAAACCATAAAATTCACAAAGGGTGAACATTTGCTATGTAGAACTCTAGGGCCTCCCTGGGGCCTTTTTAGAATAGTTATAAGAATATAATAGTTAATAGAATAAACTGATATAATAAGTTCATAGACTTCACCTTCTGAATGTTTCCTAATTTTTTTCCTTCTTCTTTATTTATTTTATATTTATCAAGAAAAACAGTAAAATGAATTTAAAATGCTGATAAGTTAACAATAACTATGAAGAAGATAAAAATCATAAGCATGACTTATCAAGGGTGATAATGCAAATAAGATTGCTACACATATTTACTTTATGTTCAGCTTTCCCTCTGATTTTTTTTTCATCCCTGTATATCCTTATTCACGGTCCCTTCCCCCTCCCGCCCCATCAGGTCATTTTTCCTCTCCACAACTCCTCATCCCCTCCCTGGGCAGGGAGCAGACAGTCCTATGGTCCCACTGACCCAATAATGCTTGGATCAGTCTCCACTCCTGGCAAATGCAGTTTTGTCCCCCCTCCCTCAAGAGTGAGTCAGGTGTTCCTATAGTTGGAGTGGGATCCGAAGGGTCAGTCCTGGGTGTTTCTGATCCCAAGCTGTTCAGTGGTTATGGATTGCAGCTTGGGCATGCTTGGCTTTTTTTCTTGTTTGTTTGTTTAGAAACCACTAATGAGTGAGTACATCCCCTGCTTATCTTTCTGAGTTTGTGATACTTCGCTCAGGAGGATATTCTCCAAATCCATCTATTTGCCTGCGAATTTTAGGATATCATTTTTTCTTACTGCTGAGTAGTATTTCATTGTGTAGATGTACCACAGTTTGTTAATCCATTCTTCAGTTGAGGGACATCTAGGTTGTTTCCAGGTTCTTGCTATTACAAATAATGCTGCTATGAACATAGTTGAGCTAATACCTTTGGAGTGTGAATGTGCCTCTTTAGGGTA
>PVIH01026619.1:0-18416 GCA_004025045.1 Sigmodon hispidus | reverse complement strand
CCATGAAAAGATCCATGTGCACAAGACTCTGGATGTCACTTGAACCCAGTTGAGTCCAGAGCTCTTAGAGCCCCATGAGGTACCCCACATCCTAGCAGCACGAGTTCTTCAGGCTGTACCCCCATCTCACCAGCAAGCGTGCTTTCTGTAACTCCAGAGTTGGCAGCTGAGCAGCCCTTGGTGCTCACGGGGCTCTGTCAGTCCATAGCAAATACAAATCCCCTGCAGAAGACAGCAAGGAAGGATGGGTAAGCTCCCTAGGAGACCAAATGGCCTGGAGGAGGAAATTCTACACTAGGTCTGGAACCCTCTGCAGACACAGCTGGCCTTTGAAGTCAGGGACACTCAAGCAGTCTTTACGGAGAGGTTTGTTGCTTGGAGAGTGAGTTACATAGACTCTGGCTATACTTCTAAAAGTACCCGTGGGCAAATGTCCTAAGTATGCCATGTAACTGAGCTGAGCCATCAGACTAGATGGATGCTTGGTGTCCAGGAATAAAGGGTCAGTTGGAGAAACACTCCTCACCTCTTCAGAGACTCCCATTCCATGCAGGCACCTCGTCCTCACTCAGGCACCGGCCCCTTCTGCAGTTGTTCCCTAGACAGCTCTTCTAAGGGCTCCCGAGATGTGTTGTTTCGCCTTCACAACAGTGCTGCACCTAAGGCCATGGTGGGGGGTCTGTTCCACCAGACAATGGAGTCAAAGGCTAGGTGAAAACCTGTGAGCCCCCTAATTTAGAATAACCACTGGCTAACTTTCTTTCTTAGCTGGTGTCCCAGAAGCTACTCCCTTCCACACTACCCCAACTAAAAAAACACCCACTCTAAGCTCCTCCCTGACACTTCCTGTCAACCAGCTGCTAACCCATTTCTCTGAGCCCAGGTTAATTTTATTTAATTAATGCAAATGTGATACATCTTTACATAGTTAACAACTGCAGCATGAACAAATGTAACACATCTTTGCCTGGTTTAAACAAATATTCCACAACACTAACGTCTCCTTAGGAAATCATTATCTGGAATGGACACAGGCCACATGGCATCCCATGTTGAACTGCACATCTTCTAGGCTGTGCGTGTGCTACTCATGTCCACACCCACCCCTCAGACTTCTTCCCTGAACCAGCTAAGGTCCAGACACAGTGGGCTGGGCTGGGGTATGAGAACACTGTGGGCACTAGTCCTGGATGCCCAGTGACCAGATGTCTTCAAGGTCAAAGCAGAGACTTGACCCTCTCACTCCAAGTATATATGCAAGAACACCCACCCCAGGGCCCAGGATTTCCAAGCATTATCATCCCAGACATCCATTCCTCTGTGTTTCTCCGCCACAGGAAAGCCATGCATTCATTTCATGCTTAACCTTGAACTCTTTACTACAGTTCTGATGCACAGTAAAGTGGGTGAAAGTAGGAAAGATCCTGAGGCCATACCTACTGTTCGAAACAACCTTTTCTTCTCCATCTGCTCAGGTCAATGCCACTTTCTTAGTGCTGCTGAAACATGGTGCAGAATTCTCCAGGAAGCCATTTAAAAGCATAATGTCAATGAGGGTGGGGTGCAGAAGTGGGCCGGGGAGGCTGAATGTTCTGTAGCTTCTCTGAAGGCAACAGACACACATGCAGTGGTGCCTGTCTGCTCTCTGCCAGTAACATGGATAGAAGGAAGGCTAGAAGCAGGTATGGGCTCTGTGCAAAGATACCTCTGGGAGCTGTTCTCGGAGTCATAGGATGATGCTCTCAGCTGAGCAGCCCCGGAAGGCACCAATCCCAAGTGGGCTCCTGGGATCCTATGCCCTACACCATGCATGAGTAGCCATTGCACAGAGTCCCTCTTGGCTACCAGCCTGACTCCTCCTGAGACACCTGACAAATCACATAAAGAATTCTGGCCACACTGGTCATGCGGGTCTCTGCTTCCTTTCCAGGATTTGAAGACTGCCCTCTCCCTACCCCAGTACCCAGGGGACTTCCTGCACCCCGTGGTGTATGCCTGCACCGCGGTCATGCTCCTGTGCCTGCTTGCGTCTGTCATCACCTACATCCTACATCAGAGGTAGGGGTCCATCTCATCCTACCTGGAACAGTGGCCACGGGAGCACAGTGCTGGAGAAAACCTAGTCCTTCCATCCAGGGTCTCCAGCCTTCTTTTTTGCTGATGTTGTTAATTTATTTTTATTTTGTGTGTGTGTATGTGTGAGTGTTTTGCCTACAGGTATATATGTGTTCTGTGTGTGTGTGTGTGTGTGTGTGTGTGTGTGTGTGTGTGTGTGTGTGTGTGTGTTTGGTGCTCAAGAAGGCCAGTAGAGGGAGTCTGATTCCCTGGAACTAGAATTTTGGTTATAAGCCACTATATGGATGCTGAAAACCATACCTGAGTCCTAAAAGACAGCAAGTGCTCTTAAAAGCTGAATCATCTCTTTAGCCCTGCCTCCCCTGGACCTCTTTAACAGCAGCTTATGTGTTCCTGTAAAACTGAAGTAAGCCCATCCTGAAAGGGAAGCATGTTGGCTCCAGCTTGCTAAGAGGCATGGTCAGGCTTGCAGAACCCTGAGGTCCCTCTCTACGTGCCTTTTTATTTAAGGAAGGCCTTCTAGACAGAGGTCTATTCACGAGCTCATGTTTGGCTGCCTGTGTATGGAGATGGAGATTGTGTGGCCACTGTGTGCCTGAATACCTACAATATGTGCTGGAACATAGGAGGAGGGGATCCCAGTCATAATCACAGCTAAACCCATAACCCAGATCATGAATAAAACCTAGGCCTGGTTCATAGCCAGTCGGTCATAAGCAGAAGGTTGGTATGACAAGGTCCCTGTTGTGGGAGAGGTTTGGATAGGTTCAAAATTGTTCTTAGTCTATTTTGGCAGCTCTAACAAGTTACCACAGAGTGACTGGTTAATATCAATGGATAGGGGTTGGCGAGATGGCTCAGCAGTTAAGAACACTGACTGCTCTTCCAGAGGACTGGAGTTTAATTCCCAGCACTCACATGGCAGCTCACAATTGTCTGTAGTTCCAGTTCCAGGCAAACACCAAGGCAAATAAATGAATAAATAAAAGTTTTAAAAAGGATAAAATAGAAATTGTTTTCTCATGGTTCTAGAAATCCGAAGTCAAGAGTAAGGGTACTGAGCAATTTTGGTGTCTGATAAGAACCCATATTTTGGTTTGTAGATGGCACTCTCTCTCTCTCCCTCTCTCTGTGTCCTCTAGTGGTACAAAGAGATAGGGCAGCCCTTAGGGGTCTCTTTGATAAGGGCACTGAATCTATTCATGAGAGTTCTTCCACAACAACCATTCTCTACTACCACCATGCTGGCCGTTAAGTTTCAACAGAGATTTTGAGAGGCATACTAAGACCACAGGAGCTATGGCAGGAAACCTGGACATGTACACAGCCATGATGGAGTCAAAATTACAAGCTAAGAAATACTGGCCTTGCCCTAGCTGGCTAGGTAAAGCTTTAGACATTCTGATGACCACGGACATTATCATTACCAAAGGCAGGCATACTTTTAGTCTTATAGTCTGGCCCTCTCTGTGCAGCAGACATCTGCTCAGAGATGAACCTGACCTGAGAATCAGGAGATTGACTTCCCCCTCTGAGATCCTAGACAAGTCAGTCTCTGTCAAATGGGTGGCAGGGTAGAAACTCTACAGAAGCCCTTCCAAGCAGTGCACCAGTGAAAACCTACTGAGGTGAAGGCCCAGCTGTCTGTCTTTCCCATGGTCTGGTCCTTTGGATGTGTTGCTCCCAGCCCTTCTAAGGGGCTACTGTTCCCACCATGGACAAGGTGTGGTATTTCCAGGTCCCTCTCTGAACGAATGGTTTTTAATGTGAAATCCCTGTTTTCCGCAGCGCCATCAGGATCAGTCGGAAAGGCCGGCACTCGCTCCTCAACTTCTGCTTCCACGCAGCTCTGACCTTCACCGTGTTCGCGGGTGGCATCAATCGCACCAAGCACCCCATCCTATGTCAAGCGGTGAGTGCTGCTTTCCCTGTGCTAGAAAACAAAAGCATGCATGCCGGCTCTCTTACCGATGTGGAAATGAATGCTAATTTGCTTATAAAATAATACCTTAGTGTTTGTTCAGCTGTTGCTGCTGGAGGAAAAGAGTGGAGTTCTATAGTGTGTCTATTATAATTCCTCTCCATCTGAAGCAGGTTGTTTTGCCCAACATTTGGCCATATGAAACAATTTTATTTTTTACTACAGCAACTTGTCTAAGGACTAATGGGCCATATGTCTAGACATATACTGTCCAACAAATGTTGATCTTCACAAGAATGGGGACATGATGCCTTTCCTGAAGACCAAGGAGGCAGGACCCAAGTAAGGGTGGGCTGAGTGAGACCTGTCAGGTGCCAACCTCACATTGTTAGCAGATCTGCCAGACATAGATACCAGTGGCAGCAGAGGTCCTAGCCCCACATGGACCAGGCAGAGCATCCCCAGGCATCTCTGGTCTCTCTTAGGGAAAAAGGAGCTTTGAAACACCCAGCATGGGAAAGAATAGCTTAAATCACAAGGCACATCACCTTCGCACATGTGATCTGGTTTTTGACT
Organism: Sigmodon hispidus; assembly: GCA_004025045.1. Classification (NCBI taxonomy): domain Eukaryota; kingdom Metazoa; phylum Chordata; class Mammalia; order Rodentia; family Cricetidae; genus Sigmodon; species Sigmodon hispidus. Next base: position 13,843 of record PVIH01026619.1, on the reverse strand, counting down.
GCCTTAAGCCAGGAAAAGGAAACAATCTGTGGCACTTGGCTAAGGTGGCACTAGAGAAACTCCCTTTAAGGTCAAGCCCAGGACTGTCCTGTCCAGAGGTATGGTGACTCTGAACTAAGGAAGAGATCCATCTGGACCTCCAGCAAAGAGTCTGTGTTTGTCATGCCCCTAAGATCTGCTCCACACCTAGGCTGCATGGGTGAGGCCAGACAGGAACCCAGGGACCCAGAGCAACATACCAAGAACCTTGGTGGTGTCTATCATGTCATAGCCAGCATCTTCCCTGCACTGTGGGTCCTCAGGTATCCCTAACTGTTTCAAATTCAGCAAATAGCTATCGGCTGCTGCAGAAATGACTTCCAGCTGATACCTGAAGACCACATGACTCACATTAATGACAATAACCACACTGACTGGCTCCTCTGTAATTCTGCTCAGGTAGCTAGCTGAAGGTGAGGGTTATCCTGTGGATCAATGAGTTAAAGGCTGTTCCCGGAACACACCCTCCTCCCCACTTGGTTCCCACCTAGAACCACCTAGCTCAGGCTACTTTGCTTCCCTGCACTGATGCCATTTGAGGCTCAGAGTGCTCTGTTAACATGACACTCACACCTGAAAGACACAACCCATGCTCTGGTCCCCTAGGAAGCAAATGTGTGACTATGTGACACATCCAACCCCAGGAATTCACTACCCAGGCCTGGGTCAGACAGGTGGGAGGGGCAATGAATGCCATGTGCCTGGATGGAAGGGAGAGAAGACAGCTTTCTCCATCTCCGCCTCTGTTAAGGTGACAGCAGCTGCAGTGAGGACGAGGAAATCCCACTCACTCCTGTTATAAAAGCCTGCCCAGAAGCCATCAAAAAGGCAATTGAGTGGCTCATTATCTTTATGCCTTTACTCTGACACCAAGTGCTGCACAGCTGGGGCCTGCTGGCCACACAGTCTATTGCAATCATCCTAGTGTCCAGCACTGGCCTGACTCCCATGAGGCCCCGGGAGGCAGACATCTGTAATAGTCCAGAATTCTATAGGTGCAGGGCATGAAAGCAAGGTTTGGTAGGTGAGAACAAATTAGTCTGGAAATCTTAGCCAAGCTAAGATCTATAAGGGTCATGCTCAGGTGAGAAGTCCTTGGTAACACTGGGACTCCCGATGATGGACAGGTCCCTATGTGCTGGAGTAGGATGGACCACAGAGAGCGGACGCTGTCTGGTCTCCTGTGGCTTTTCCTGGAATGGCCAGCCTTTATCCATCCTTCACTTGGCAACACACCTTCCAGACACAGGCAATGTTAGGGATGTGGGATCAGTGGAGATACATCTGCCAGGCTATGTTGGGGGAAGTTGTGGACAGCAGACTAAGGGGAGGGGTGGGCACAGGCAGGTGAGCTTTAGGAGACACACAATTGCTGCAAGGACAGTGGGGATGCAGGGAGAAGTCAGGTAAACAAGAGCTAAAGGGTGGGGACCTCAGTTCCCACAAGGCACTCGAGATGGCAATCTCCCCCACACTGGGACATTTACTTCCCCATACCTACAAGCAGCTGTGGGTTGTCCATTGCTTCTGAGGCCTCCCTGAGCAAGAGGCCAGGCTGAGCTTAGTCTGTAGCCGGGTAGATCAGGAGCTGGCCCAGCTTACCCAGCACAGTTGCTCCCTCACTTGCTAAGAGGAAGACACCTGAGAGGAGCAGGCTGAAAGCTAGATCACTGAAAACTAGATGTGTCCCCACTTTGACTAGCAACCAGGTGACTGAGTACAGGAGCCCTAGCCCCTCCCCATCCAAGCTCAGCATCACCATAGAACAACCAGGAGAAGTGGTCCAGAGCTCTGGATGGCTGGCAAGAACAGACAGTTGTCATGGCAACAGAAAGATGACCGTGAGTCTCATTAAAGTACTAAGTGACATCATAAACAAAGCAGACGGCTGCTGTTAGTCCCACATAATGAATGTGCGTCAGTGCTGGCCCTGGGTCCGGAAGCAAGGGAGGGTGTCCTGCCTGCTTCTTCCTTTTAATAGCACATGCTGTCTGGAAGCCAGGCAGCATTTCCCTTGACCTACCTCCTTGTGTGTTCTGCCTTAAGTTGGTGTTTAAGAGACAGAGCCTGCCCTTTGTGCACCTTTGTTTGCTCCCTGATCATACAGCCTGGATGAGACTCAGCGTAACAAAGAAAGCAGCCAGCCCATCTCTCCCTTTCTCCTCCCATCCAGGCTCCTACCCATCTCAAGGCCCTGGGCCAATGTCCCAAAGCCAAAAGTCAGGAACCCTTCTAAGGATGAGTCTGACATTTGTTTGTATACGACAGTGACAGCCACACTACAGACCTTCCTTCAAGCCATGGCTACGCTCTCCTCTTCTGGTTGCCCTTGCTCTAAACTCTTAGATGGCAGAAAGTTCTTGCTACCTAGGTCCAGAACCTCCAACCCTCATCCAGGAGGATTGAGCCCAGTGTGCCTGAGATGCCCATATAGCCCATGTCACCTGAGCAGCAGCAATGCCAAGGGAAATCTGAACTCACAGGTCATGCCACGCTGTACCTAGGAAGCCATCATCTGGAACCATAAACAATTCTTCCATCTTTCTACCCCACACCCCTCCCCAATCCTCATCAATTATTATAGCATTTGCTCATAAGTAAAAATTGAACTCTGGGTTTGATAAATCATTATAATGGTGCAATGTTAGCTTTATTCAGGAAATCTCTGTATTCCTTAAACATTTATGTCCTTTCCGATTATAGCAATATTTTACTTGTCATTTTAAAATGTCAGGTTATTACCTCAAAGGTAGCCTTATTTTATGGAATCAGATGGAGACGAAGCAGTGCAGAATGCGTAATTAGCTAGCGTAAAAGTGCTGGATGGGACTGGCTCCAGCGGCTGTTTCCATAGCAATGAGTCACTCTGACGTGCAAGAGCGAGTTATCAGATCCCCGTCCCTGAGGTGCCTTTCCTTAAACTCAGTGCCACAATGAATACATGTTGGGAGTCCTGCTGTGCAACTGTGCCTGCCTTCTACTTGGAGGCCTCAGAGTGGGGCCAGACTAGGTGTATACACCAGGACTCATACATAAGGATGGCAGAGACATCCTGCAGAGGGGGAACCAGAATGCAACACCACAAGCTTCCTACAGGTTTACATACACAGCAAATAGCACAGCAGTTTAAAAGTCTTGGATGCCCCTGATACATTTCTATCTGGTTTTTTTTGTTGGTTTCATTTTTTTTTATTACTGTCCCTGAAGAGTTTCAGAGTAGCTGCCAAGATTTAGTTCACTTACAGCACAGAAAGTTTGGGCTGCACACAAGGAGTCTGCTGTGCTGTGCTGGGGCAGGTAGCTGGAGGAGGTGGCTGGCTGACATTCTCCCCTCCCAGGTGGGCATTGCACTGCACTATTCTACGCTTTCTACCATGCTGTGGATCGGAGTGACCGCCAGGAACATCTACAAACAGGTGACCAAGAAGGCCCTGCCATGCCCCGGTGCAGACCAGCCACCGTACCCCAAGCAGCCCTTGCTCAGGTATCCAAGAATGTTCATGGGGCCCTCCACCACCTGAGCCCAAGAAACCCATGACCCTGGAGACATCTGTTATATGTCCTGTAAACCTTTTTCACCAGACTTCAGACTGGAGATGCTCTGGCCTGCATAAGTGACCTGAGGGCTAGACCAAGCTAGGAGGTGGCACAGTTAATGGGGGGGCTGGGGCAGGAATTGGGAGGCACTGTGCTGTATATAGGGACCAGAAGTAACATGGGAAGATTGAGCAAAGTCCTGAGGTAATATGGTTTCAGCTAGTATAGGGAGAGAGACCCAAGGTAGGCCTGGGGTATCTTGAAGGGTTTGGCACTGCCTATGGTATCTCTGGCTGCAGCCTGGCTGGTTTGAGGACTTGTGTCCCTATACTGCATGGGATACTGAGCTTCGCAGTTACTCTTAGAAGATGCTTCATGCCCCTAGGGTGACCATACATGATGACTAGGCATTTGTGGCTTTGGCTTACTTTCTGGTCTTGGTGACACTAAGGTACCTGCTTTTAGCTAAGTGAAGACCTTTGCACATTCTAGTACTAACTTTCTAGCCACTGTGCATTGACCTGTTAGGACCTTGTGGACTATGAGGTCCTGATCAAGCTGTGTCTACTACCCTCTCTCCTCGGGGAAAATTCTCAGTGACTTGAAACCGTGCGTATGCTGGGGCCATAACAGCCCTCAAGGATGAAGGCAGAAAGATGGTTGCTTCTCTCTTTCCAGGGTCAGAGACAGAGAAGCCACAGGGCTAGTCTGTCTAGGAAATGGTAGGAGTCATCTCACTTCCTTAGCAACAGCTGTGCTGCTGAGCCTCTGAAAGCTGCTAAACAAGAGCATGCCTGTGACCATAGTAGGCAGAAGTTAGCAACAAGAGCCCTGTGGCTTTGTCTCTTGCTCAACACCAAACCCCCAACATTGCAGTCAACAAAAGCCAAACTCAGAGTAGCCTGCGTAGGAGGCCCTGGGCGGAAGGGCCACCCTACATTAAACAGGCCTTTCTTGTCCTGTAGACCACCGAGGTTCCACAAGTACCAGACTTGACCTACCAGGACCTGGTGTGCTAGAATGGCCCATCACACATATGAATGCCCTCTGCTGGTCCACACTCTCAGCAGGTTAATGTCATTGGGAGATACAGGTTTAGGGACTGTAAGAGTGTCTGCTTCAGTCTCCACTAAAAGCCTGCTTCCTTCTGCTGATTTCTGACCTGTCCTGGGGCTGGTAAGGGAACTGCTATACCTGGCCCTTCCCAGAGACACCAGGGACTAAGGAAAAGAAAGAAGGAGGGAGCCTTTCATCTCAAACCCCATAAGGGCCCCTGTTTGATGTTTGATCTTGACTGTTAACTTTACTAAATTGAGAGCTGCCTGGAACCAGAAAAATACATCTGGGTATGTCTGTGAGGACATTTCCAAAGATGACGGATATGTGGTGCAGTAAATGAGAAGGAAAGGCCCACCTTGAATGTGAGCAGCAGCATGCAATTAGACTGGGCCCAAATGGAGCACAATGAGAAAGGGGGGGGGGCGGCAGCTACATTGTACAAGCCTCACACTTCCTGAGAGGGTACATCCACTTTGGCTGTCATGGCCCATGGACACCAGACTCTATCTTCTTCAGCCTTTCAATGTAACCATCCCAGCAACTCTCCAGGAAGCTTCCAGGTTTTCAGCCTCACACAGAAGCATCACAGATCCCTTTTGTTCTGGGGCTTCCAGCCTCTTAACTAAGCAGTTAAGGGATCTTCTGCCTCTCCATCATGCAGCCATTGTTGGGCTACCCGGTCCCTATCATGTGAGCTGATCTAACAAATCTCAGTTTATATTGTTATCAAATACAATAATTTAAATATATACATAAATGTATACCCTATTGGTTCTATTACTCTAGAGAACACTGACTGATGAACCTTCCATCTCTGGACCAGAAGTTCTAACATGCCTTCCTTGATCCAATATCTCACTCAGGTGTCTCTTGCTGGGAAACCACCATGGACATCTTTCTGGATTTGCATTCTTCCTTAGTTCCCAAACTCATAAGTGCATATTAACATTCACTGAAATTAGTTCTAGAGTCCCAAGAACTTCACAGTGCCAGGAAAAAAGAACCCCAAAGTGGCCACTAGGTGCATGTCCTGTTTAATTGCTCTCTGGACAAAACACCTGTAGCCTTTCTTATTGGACTTTGGACCACCCCAGGCAGAAGAGTCCGATCCCATGGGTACAGCTGGTGAGCTGTTTCTCATGTTCAAAGGCTATGTGACCAGCCTAGCCTGCAGGTTTCCAAGAAGAGGTAGTAAGAGAACTGCCCACGTGGGCTTCCGGGAGAGCCCAAGACATGCTGCAGAACTTGCCACATTTCCAGCAACCTTTCCTTCCTCGAGGCAGCACTGAAGTCTAAGTATTCCAAATACACTCCCAGCTTGGCTTGGTGGAGACACAGGCACCTTAGGGAAACTTTGAAATAAACTCCAGCCACAGAAGCTTTATAGGACTTAGACAATGATTACTGCGCAAGCCTGAGACCTGCTGTATGAGTGCTGGGTATGATGCAGACTGTGTCACTCGGTGAGAACATGAGGACAGATGGTTCTGACTCCTTACAGCCTGCATATGTGTGCTAGTGCTGTTTCAAGGAGAGAGAGGGATCCACAGCGGCCCAAAGGAGAGCAGCTGAGCAGGCCTCATTGCCAAGGTTGAAACCAAGTATTTGCTCCTCAGTCATGACCAAGGTTCGTAGTTTCCATGACAACAAAAAAGACTAGACTCTCAGTAGGGGTTCTGTGACTTTAGATAGTGATTCACCTGGTCTCATCTCCCCTCACATTCTAGATGTACACACACACACACACAATTAAGGGGCACCCTGAGAAACCCATGGCCAGCCAAGCTCTCAGAGAATGTCCCATGGGTATGTGGAGGAACAGGTCTATTCCTCAACAGTGGGTGTCTTGAAGAAGGCATAATCAGCCCCGATGCCAACAGGATCCTGGCTGGGGCCAGGCAAGTGGATGCTCAGACATGGAGCTTATGTCCCAGAGGCAAGTCATCAAAGACCAAAAGCCCATGAAGAGACAGGTCAGCCACTCACATGAGCTCATAGCCCTGGGCCAAGGATGAAGAACACTGGCCTTGGGCAGTCTGTCAGCTCCTTTCAGCTCAGCCTGCAGTGAGGGATGGTGGGACCTGTAGATCATGTAAGGAAGCGTTAGCATTTTTACAGGTCTGATGTTTCAGTCCTGCAGTCACAGTCTCTTTTCAATGTGTGAAAACCTTCTGTTTTCCCCCAGAATCCCCTGTAGTTTACAGCACAGAAGTCTTGGACCTCCTTGTTTACATTTTTTCTTAAGTACATTTTTCCTTTCAAATATTACTATAGTGAGGTATGGTGGCTCATGCCTGTACTACCAGAAGTAAGGCTAAACAGAGAGGATTATCAAAAAAAAGAGGTCAAGACCAGCTAGAGATACATAGAGCATTCCAAGCCAGCAGAGATGACAGGGTGAGACCTTGTCTCGAAAATTAAAAAATTTTAAAAGTGACTATAAATTGAAATTTTCTTAATTTTTACTTCTAATCACCCCACACTTGCCTAGAGAAATACAACTGGTTTTGTGTGTGGATCTTGCTTCCTGTAGCTTTGATGAGATCTCTTATCAGTGTCTAAGGTTTTGTTGTTGTTGATTCCTGGGAGTTGTGTACATGTAATGATTGTGTCCTTGGTGCCTAGCAACAGAGTTGCTCTTCTCTGCCTGTGAAAGCTGTTCTGTTCTCCAGTGTTGCTAACTATTCTGGCCATGACAGGTCCTGACTTTCTTTCTTCTTCCTCTCAGTATAGCACACATCTGCTACATTTGCTTAGCCTTCTAAAGAAGCAGCCTTTGGGGCATCCATTGTATTTTTCTTTTGTTTTGCCATCTTTGCTCTGTTCTTTCTTCTGTGTGGACAGGCTCGCTTTGCCCTTCTTCCTAGTTCCTAACCATGTAAAATTGGGGGATTAACCTTTCAGTAAAATGGCTGTTTCCCAGCTGTAAGGTTTTCTGTGTGTAGCGTCGCTGGGTCCCCAAGGCATAGTCTGATTTTTCATTTCATCTCAAACTATTTTTCATCTCAAAATAATTTCTGGTTTTCCTTGGGATTTCTTCCTTGGTCTTTGCTTATTTCAGAGGGTGAAATTTTATTTTCCCGGGTCATTAGATATTAGAAAATGGGGGGAGGGGATGTTGACTTGTAGAGGTTTTTCTTTTAGTGATAATTGGCATGAAGAAGTTCCTGGCTTGGTCACAGGCTGTGGTGAGGTTTTAGCTGCTCAGACTCTGTGAAGAGATCTTTGCTATAACCAAGAGACGAGTCTCATTTCTTTATCATGTTTAGAAAATTCTGTGTGTGCCTGTTGGCTCTGCAGCCAGGGAAAAGGCAAATTCTGGACCGAGAATAGGTGACTGTGCATCTTCCCTCCCCATAAGTCTAGGCTGTGCCTTGACTAGCCACTTCCTGTTCTGCTGGAAACAACTACAGCCTCTAGAAATTACCAGGCATTGAGGACCTGGATCAGAAGTCTTCCAGACATCATGCAGTAGACACAGTCTTGATGGGGGTCTCAGGTACAAACACAACTGTAGATTTAGTGGGGATCACATTCCTTCTTTAGTACTACCTCAAGCCTCTGTGGGCTAAGAGACCACTAGTAACCGAGAGAAACATTAGGGAAGCCCAGGAGCGAAGAGTCTTGGGAAAGAGAGTTTTAGGACCTCAGCTAGGGAACAGGGTGTCTCTGACAAGGACAATCTGGCTTTGGCATTGAGGGGAGGGTGACCTTGAAAAGGCCTAGCACATGGGTAGAATAAGGCACACACTTAAGAGAAGTTGTCCTGGAAGGGTGAAGGTGAGAGAGATAGTGGGAAGCCTGAGGAAAAGCTGTGCTGCCTGGCTGAGAGGGCCAGTAGGATTGGGTATAGGCCACCCAACTCCTGGGAGGTGCTGTGCCAGCATCCCAGTCACCTATGGGCCTCTGCTGATGTAGAGAAACCCAGCATAGCCAAAAGTTATATCCACAGTTCACAATGGATATACTGAGCTCTAGCCCACAGCATTATGGCCAGATCCACAGCCAACCACACTGACTGGCACACATCAGTGTAACTCCCACAGAGGTCACTACCTAATGACGCCTTCTCTAAGAAGCCACCACATAGCTCAAATGTGATTTCAGGCACAGGCTTGGTTCCCCTTGTGGAACTAAGATCCCCACAATATCCATATAGGACCAGAAATCCATCTCCTGGTGTCCACATCCTCCAAAGGTTCCCAAGACCTTTCCCAGTTAATGTCAATGTGGAAATAGCTTATCCACTATGTTTTCATGAGACCAAGATTTCCCCATATGTCTCTGCTGACCCAGACCCTCCTCCTGAGTATTTACATAGAACTAGTTCTGCCCTTCTCATGATCCCACACAACTATGACCTACCCCTCTGAATCCAAGTGGATCCACAATTTCCCCTTCAGTGTATGTACACACACACACACACACACACACACACACACACACACACACACACACTATTCACATGGGATCAGGAATTCTCTGTATGTTCACATTAGACCAGGGTCTCTTTTCCAACCTTTACATAGGGCTATACCTCCTCTCCATAGTGTTTACACAAGGCCAATATCTACACCCTGTTGTGCCCATATGAAACCATGACCTGTACTCCTCAGTCCCAAATAGGACCAAGATCTTTCTCCACACAGTGTACACAAGGGACTCAGACCTCTTCCTAGTGTCCACTTTAGATCAGAATTTTCCCCAGAACCCTCAAGGACCAGGACCTCTATCCACCAGGACCTCTGTCCACACAGATCAGGATCTCTCTAACTCTCACTCTCTCTCTCTCTCTCTCTCTCTCTCTCTCACACACACACACACACACACACACACACACACACACACACACACACACATCTCAAGTGGGAGCAGTACATTGTCCTGTACCCAGCACTTATGAGAGCAACACAAACCCCTCCATTCTACTTGGGAGCAAGACACTTCTCCTGTCATCCACTAGGCAAGGACTATCCCTTTTTTCTTCATTTCTCAGAGTCAACCATCAAGTCCTGCTCATAAATATTGACACTCTGAGTGGTCACTCATAAGAATCTAGTGTAATTCACTGACTTCTCTTTGAGTGAATCTCCTCCAGTCCGAGCTGGGTATTTTGAAGAAATGCTATGTGTAAGTTATCTTTGTGAGGTATGAATGACCAGCAGGCTCACTCATCCTGGTGAGTTTTCAGAGCCCCACACTCACATGTCATCAAGAACAAGACAGAACTCAGGACTCCAAAACAGCCACCATTATGAAATGGTACCTCGTCACAGAAGGGCATAGGACAGAGTACATAAGTGCAGAAGACCCTTTAAGAGGAGTCAGTGAGAACCAGGAGCAGGTACTTTTCCAGGGAGGATATTAACCAAGGTCCCTTTGTCACAGATAGGACACCAACAAACCAAAGAAACAATCCCACTGTGGCCTAGCCTAATGAACAAGCAAGCTTATTGGGGTCACTTGAAGAATCATAGGTGAGAGATTACTTACAGGAATGTGGCTGACTCAAAGGCAAGTATGTCACCAAAGCCCATCCAACAATAAGTGGGACTCAGAAGAGAGGGGTGCTCTCTCTAGAGCTCCCTGAACAATTGGAAGTCAGCTTAGCCCATCTGGAGGTTCCCTGCAATTGTTACAATTCATATAGTCTGTGAGTCTGGTAAGTTTCAGGAACTTTCTGGGCCTTGAAAATTTTGTTCCCTTCCAGAGTATTAAAACCCTCCCTCCAACCTCCAGTAAGAAGTGTTTACATTCAGAGAAAATAGCTAGTAATAATAGTCTCCTAGATTTTCCTGTGGTTCTTGGCCCCCTCCTTCCTCCAGCAGTGAAATATGTTGTGTTTCCAGTAAAGCTGGCTCAATACTTTCCTCAAAGCTCTTTCTGGGTCTAGTGTCTGAACATAGCCTTGAGGTCCCTGTCCCTTAGGAGGAGCACAGCTGCCTGGCACACACGCTGTTACTTCTTAAACAGCCTTGGGAGATTGATTCTGCAAACTCAGTGCTGGGTACAAAATGGCCCTAAGAAGACCACACTAGAAACCAGGCTCTATCTAAGAGCTAGCTGCCCAAGCTACCCTCCTAGAACATCAGGAGGCTAACATCTCCTGCATAGGGAGTATGTCATCTAGGGAAGGCTGGCAGACCTATCTATCTTCATGATTACACAGGGCCTTTGCTCCCCTAGGAAGCTGCTGCAATCATCTTTCTCTAAAAATACAGTGACAAGAGTGAACTTGAAAGAGACTGAGTGAACAAACAAGTGTGGATACTGTCCCCTGGGCTATGCCTTCCTGCAAAAAATAGCAGTACAGTAAGCCCCCTACTTCTGAAAACTCAACACGCTTAAGACTACATCAGAGTTCCACAGGACTGACTTGTCCCTACAGTCTTGTAATTTTGTCAACCCATTTCTCTGTTCATGTCCTTGCTTCACTAGCAACCTGGATAGCACAGGACAGAACAGAGATCATAGTCCTGAAATACAACCACTGTATCGGGTTACACCTGATTCTGTAAGGGGACTGTGGCTGAGACCCAGCCTGCTGCCCACCTCAGGTACCTCTCACCCAAACCTGATGCCCTGCCCTCATTCAGAGATGACCTCTGTAGACACATCTTGCCACATTGCTTCTCCACCCTCCATCAGCCTGAGGGATCATTGTTTCCACCCACCAGCAATCTGAGGGAAGCTGCTTCCGAGGCCCATAGAATTTCTTGGGGTGGTTTATAGATGTTCAGAAGCTGGTTCCCACTCAGCTGCATGTGATTGCTTCCTAACTGTCCAGTCTTTTCCACTCCTTCTGGTGGCGTCTCCTTAGTAGCACCTGTTATGGTAGGCCCACCAGTGGGATTTCTATTTGGAAGGAAACTCTCACAACCACAAGAAGATTGCAGTCAAATTCAAGCGCCCCCTTTGGGAAAAGAGCATTTGTTTTCTCCACACAATGAGGGTAATACAATAGTAGAGTGGTTCCCTGGGACCCTCATCCAGAAACCCCTTCTTGGGCAACAGTAGCAAATCCTGAAACCTGTCATGGGTCTCTGACATTCTCGTGTCTAAACACCAGCCAGGCCTGATCTGCACACAGAACTCAGGACCTTGGAAATGACCGACAGGAAAGTCCACTTACTTTTGTTGCACCCGGACCTCACACTCGAGGTCAGTCTTCAAGGTGACTGTGCTGCAGTGAGCTGTGGTCTCATGCAGACAGACATGCCAGGCAGGAGACAGGGGCATGGTCACACCTTCTCCTTGGGTTGTCTACTGCTCTAAAGACTGTGGGATGCACTGGGAAGCTGCCAGGATGCCAAGATCACTCTTATGAATGTAGCAGCCTCTAGAGCCTGCAATGGGGCTATGTGCATCCAATAAAGCAGCCTCTGCTGCCTCTCCTCACGGGTCCTTGGGAGCCAGGCCAAAAAGGCCTTAGAGTTAATTTCCTGGCCCAGATTCCCAAATGAGAGAACTGAGGATAGAGAGGCATGGAAGCTTATATTCAACCATAGCAGGCTTTCAGGATCCTGGGCCCCACATTCTCACCCCCACAGACCCTGGTCATACTCTGTCTCCTCACCCAGATAGTCAAGGGACCACAGTTTTGATACACTCTCATGACAAAGATCTGTAATTCCAGTCCCAATGAATCTAATGCCCTCTTCTGGCCTCTGAGGACACTGCATGTATTTGATGCACAGACACACATGTAGGTAAATTGCCCATTTACATAAAATAAAAACAAAAGAGATTTTCATAAATGAAAGGAAAGTCTCTCACAGGCAACCCTCTGGACCAACCTGATCCAAACAGTCTCTCACTGGCACTTCCTGACCAAGTGACTCCAGAACCTGCCAAGCTGACAGTGGAAATCAACCATCCCATATGGCTTCTGAGCTCTCTCAACCTCTGGCCCTGTGTTTGTACACAAGATCTCTAAAGTGCCTAGTACTCCCCTGGGTGGCATCAACCCTGTATCTTGACTGATTTCCTTGACAAACAACCCCAGCACATGCATGACCCTAACATACTTCATGAGCTTTTATCTCCCCCATGGGCAGAGATAGAAACATCAGGCTATATGGGCCTCTTATGCTTAAACTCCCCCAAGCCCCTGGGATTAGCTTTTCATCAAATAATAAGAGCCCTCAAGGACTGCCTTCAGCCTTCCATAGCCACAGTCAGCACTGGGCCATGTCCCAGGTATGAGTCTGACTTTTGCTCATATTCCTATGGTTCATATGTTAGCTAATATCCTAACATATTTGTGACCTGGCCTCCTGCCTCTTATCATATGCAATCAATGTTTCAGTATATAAATATATGTGTGTGTTGAAGTTGTATTTCATGCATAAACAGATATATCTATACACATATATTATATATATATACATATGAGCCTGGGTTTGTATGACGTTTGCATGCCAAGTGTGCACTGTGTGCTGTACAAATGCCATTCATGTAAATGGTGAGCTCATGTTGAGCAGAGTGTGATAAGACTGTGGCTGAGTCTGAGCCCCCTTCCATAGTTGCACAGGATTCCAGTAATAAATTTATCCAGCAGGCACACCATTTCCAGTTGACAGCAAGGTGACTGGAAAGGCAGAAACAAAGGCTGTCTTAGTCAGGGTTTCTGTTGCTGTGACAAAACACCATTACCCAAAGCAACTTGAGGAGGAAAGGGTTTCAGCTGACAGCCCGTAGCCCATGATTGGGGAAGTCAGGGCAGAAACTTAACACATATGACCTGGAGGTAGGAGCTGATGCAGAGGCCATGGAGGAGTGCTGCTTACTGGCTTGCTCCTCATGATTTGCTCAGCTTGCTTTCTTATAGTACTGTGGACCACAAGCCTGCAATGGCACTGCCCATGGTGAGCTGCCCCCACCCCATCAATCATCAATCGAGAAAATGCATCGCAGGCTTTCCCACAGGCCAGCCTAATAAGGGCACTCTCCCAACTGAGGCTCCCTCTTCCAAAATGACTCCAGTTTGTGTCAAGTGGACAAAAGTGCCACCAAATGGGCCCACAAAGGACAGAGGGCTACAGTGCAGGAGAACAGGGCCCACAAAGGACAGAGGACTACAGTGCAGGAGAACAGGGCCCACAAAGGACAGAGGACTACAGTGCAGGAGAACAGGGCCCACAAAGGACAGAGGACTACAGTGCAGGAGAACAGGGCCCACAAAGGACAGAGGACTACAGTGCAGGAG
>PVIH01026618.1:0-18417 GCA_004025045.1 Sigmodon hispidus | reverse complement strand
CGCTGTGGAGATTCCTGGAGAAAATGAAAAATATCCTGCTCTGTCAGCCCAAACCACAGCATGGGACTGACATCCAGTCCATGGCCAGAATTCTCCCCAATTTATTCCCTGACAATAAGGAGCCCATTCTGGTTGAGGGGGAGGTATCTGTTCCATCCCTTTAGCTGGCCACCATCCAGAGAGCCAGGTGGCCTTAGCAATGCAACAAGGTCCACCAGAATTTTTAGGCAAGTCAAACCATCCTGCAGTTTGATTATACAGCAGGATGCATGGGGAAAGATTTGACCTATTCTTCACTATCTGAAAACATAAACTTCCTTCTAAATAAAAAGATCTATTTTCAGCTATCGAGGCCATCTCACTATCCAAGGGTAAATAGGGAATTCCAAAGCTTCTATTGGCACTAAACAATCGAGGGAACACTCTAGCATCATGGCGAACTGGCATCGGTCTCAGAAACACTGACAGGATTCCCCATCTCAGGTCCACCATTCCTTGGTGTAGAGTCTGAAGAATCAGCATCATTTTTATCATGTACTGCATCACCAGCAACATCTTGTTCCTCTTGGATCTGCACTCTTCTTACCAGATGCTCTGGAACCCAAATGGGATCTTGGCGATCCTGTGGGAACACACAAATAGATCCTCTTGCCCAGACCAAAACTGGGTCTGGTCCATGCCATATGCCTGTAAGAATGTCCTTCCATTTTACTCTGCCTTGTTCTCCTTCTCGAGGAGTTAGATGTCTATTGGCTGCTGAATGGCTTGGACAGAAGTTATACAGATGCTAAAACAGCATGGCTGTCAAACTAGAATACTATACCCTGCAAAATTATCAATCATCATAGATGGAGTAAGCAAGGTATTTCAGGACAAATTCAGACTGAAAGAATATCTATCTACCAATCCAGCACTACAGAGAGTATTAGAGGGAAAACTCCAACCTAAGGACCCCAGATACACCCACGAAATCACAAACAATCAATAATTCCACAGAAGAATATCCTAGAGAAAGGAAATGCAAACAAGTTACCACCAAAAATGGCAGGAAATATGAATCAATGGTCATTAATTTCCCTTAATATTAATGGTCTCAACTCTCTTATAAAATGTCACACACTAACAAGATGGATATAACAACAGAAGCCATCCTTCTGTTGCCTACAAGAAACACAACTCAACCACAAAGACAGACACAGGTTTAGAATAAAGGGTTGGGAAAAGATTTTCCAGTCAAATGGTCCTAAGAAACAAGCGAGGGTTAGGGTTAGAATTCTAATATTTAACAAAGTAGACTTTATGCAAAAAGCAATTAAAAGGGACCAAGATGGTCACTACTTATTCATCACAGGAAAAATTGGTGAAGAGGAGATTTCAATCTTAAATATTTATGCCCCTCATATAAGGGCACCTACTTATGTAAAAGAAACACTGCTAAAGCTTGAATCCCACATCAATTCTTACACCCTAATAGCGGGAGACTTCAATACCCCACTTTCAAACCTGGATAGATCAACCAGACAGAGTCTCAACAGAGAAATAAGGAGTCTAAAAGAGGTTATGATGCAAATGGATTTAATAGATATCTACAGAAGCTTCCACCCAAAGGCAAAGGAATATACATATTTCTCAGTTCCTCATGGAACTTTCTCCAAAATTGACCACATAATTGGTCATAAAGCAAATATCAACAGATACAAAAAAATGGAAATAATCCCTTGTAACATATCAGACCACCAAGGCCTAAAGTTAGAGTTCAACAACATCAAAACCCAAAGAAAGCCTACCAACTCATGGAAACTAAACATCACTCAGCTGAACCATCTGTGGGTCAAGGAAGAAATTAAGAAAGAAATCAAAGTTTTCCTAGAATTTAATGAAAATTAATCCACAATGTATCCAAACTTTTGGGACACAATGAAAGCAGTCTTAGTAGGAAAATTCATAGGGCTACATGCCTATATGCAAAACCTAGAGAAATCCCACAATAGAGACCTAACACCTCAGCTGAAAGCCTTAGAACAATTAGAGGCGAACTCACCTAGAAGGAGTAGATGGCAGGAAATAATCAAACTTAGAGCTGAAATCAATACAATTGAAACAAAAAGAACTATACAAAGAATCAATGAATCTAAGAGTTGGTTCTTTGAGAAAGTCAACAAGATAGATAAGCCCTTAGCCAAACTAATCAAAAAACAGAGAGAGAGTGTTCAAGTCAACAAAATCAGAAATGAAAAGGGGGACATAACTATAGACCACCAGGAAATACAGAGAATTATCAGATCATATTTTGAAAATCTGTATTCCACAAAAAATGGAAAACCTAGAAGAATGGACAGCTTTCTGGACAGGTACCATCTTTTTTTATAATACCACAATGTATTGTCAAGGAAGAGTTAGTTATTAGAGGAAGATTGTCAGACAAATCTGAATTTTACTTCTTACTTACACTGCAAGTTACCTGCTCATTTTAGTGCTATCAATGCAAAAATAACAACAACAAACCGATTTCAACATCTTATTTCTGGCAAAGCCTTTCTAGAAAATAATCATTTGGCACAGAAAACTTGAAAGCTTAATATTTTCTCATTTGTCCCAGGCAGATTAGTCATCAAGGGTGCTTAAAGTGCAGTGTCTCATTCAATTTTCAAGGAGCAGAACTGAATTTACAAAAGATTAAAGAGTTGTCTCAATCATTGATGCTGTAGCTTAGAGGTATCATGTTTGCACAACTCAGTGTCTAGTACTGAAATAAAATAAATATATACAAATTTTAAAAGTTGCTTACAGAAAAATATTTTTAGTGGTAAAAATTGGAATTCTTTTAGCAAGACATGTAAATTAATCCTACAACCTGAGATTTTTGCATGGATGGGGAGTATCAGTAGTGCAGATAGTGCTGAATTTTGAATAAACATCAAAGAAAAAAAGTAATTGTAATGGTTAATTTTCACTGTGGACTTGGCTGTAGGTAGCATTGCCCATAGGCATATAAAATTTTGGGAGTAAGAGGATTTTTCAAGAGAAATTTATTTTAGGAGAAAAGACCCATTAAGTATAGCCTAATATCACCCAACAGGCTAGGCTCTAGACTGAATAAAAAGGTGGTAGAGGGAATAAGCCAGCTAGGTGTCTTCCTGCTTCTTTATTTGCACTATGAGTACACACTTACCACCATGTTTTTTTTTGTTTGTTTGTTTGTTTTTTTTTTTTTTTTTTTTTTTTTTTACCATAATGGAAAACATTTGTCAGAACTGGGAACCAGAATTAATCTACCCCCTTAACTTCCTTTTTAAGTACTTCGCCACTGAACTAGAAATTTAATTAACATAGTATAGAGTGATAACTTTAAAGTATGTTGTCTGGGTGGCTGGAATCTGATGGTTTTTTATCTTTTCTGGTATTGTGTCATCTTATGCTAGTTGTCTTTTTAAAAAGTCTTTTATATTTATTCATTCATTTGCATAAGAAGTGTGTGACTGTGCATACATCACAATGCATGTGTGGAGGTCAGAACAAAACTTTTGAGAGTAGGTTTTCTCTTTCCATAGTGTGAATTCTGAAGACTGAACTTAGGTCGTCAGTTTTGGCAGTAAGTCCTATACCCACAGAGCTGTTCTCCCTTCCCTTTGTCAAATTTCTCAACTTACCCTGCTACAGACTCTCTGCTGGAAATAAGAGCGATAGTAAATGCCCATTTCACAAGTCTATGAACTTCAGAAAAGATAAATGCTGGTTAATTCAGGTATCTAAATCATTTCCAGATTTTGGAATAATCACTTTAATTCTTTCTCCTATAAAGTATCAGTTCAATGCATATCATCATATTAAACAACTGTAAGTGAAATCCGATTAGAAATTATCCTGATAGGTGGTTGAACTAAAACAAGATATTATTTCACTTGTGTCATGTCTTTGAACAAATGTATCTTCAGGAGTCAAGTACATAGAGTAAGATAACTAATGCAGGTCAAATTTTATGCTTTACAAAAGCATGTGCAAATGCTGAGGGCACCTCATCTGCATCAAGTTAAATGTATCATAATAATTGCTCTGCCATTGAATGTTGAGCATATTCAAGAAAGAAAAATTCCAATTTCACAGCATCAATTCATACATGTAATCATCAAAGTAGAATCAAAATCCTATGTAGTCAATGACTAAATCATATACTACAAAGTAAACTCCTTTAGAATTTATTTTTCAGAAAAAATTCAAAAAAGCACTATTGAGGAAGCAATTTAACCTTTTACATGTTCAAAGTTGTATGTCACCTAAGACTATAATGGTTAATAGAATAATAAAGTGCATTATTTAAGCTGAGATGAGAATGTAACCTTAATGAAAAGACCAATAGTCTAAAAAAAGAAGTAGTGAAAAGTCCTGAAAAGTATAAATAATAGGGCTTGAGAGGTAAGGTAAAGCATAGAGCACAGGAGACTTGATGAACAATCCAGTATTTTTACACTACAGCATTAAATAATGCAGAGCTCTAAATCTTATGAAGATATGAATAAGAATATGAATAATAATTAATATTATTAGTCATATTTTTAATTTCTATTTTAGTTTTTATTCAACCCTTAAAAGTAATTTTAATATTCAAATAAATTAGAAGTGATGAATGCTAAGGTGGGATTATTTTTCTTCATCTGAATTTTTTCTATACTTTATTATCCTAATATTTACATTTTATCTATATAAATAAAATTATAAAGAGACAAGACACACTTATGATTACTATGGCTGTCAAGGGATATGATCTAGGTCACTGTTTACTTGCTTCCTCCTTGGCTTTATTGGAGTCATGTCTTTGATTAACCATCTAATCAATGAGGAAACCAATTGACATGGAACCTTTTCTTTCAAATTATCTTCATCTACCAACAGGAAATACTTGACCTTGGAGTAGTTTTTAAGATATTACTTTTGCAATTTGAAAAAAATTAAGTCATATATTTAAAGTTGTTTTATAATAAACTAGAAAATGAGGAAATCAGGGCATGGAAGATGCCTCAGAAGGTAAGAGAGATTACTGCTCTTGCATAAAATCGAGGTTCAGTTCTCAAAATAGTTTATAAATCCAGTTTCATCAGATCTGAGATTTCTCTTCTGGTTATTACTGCACTTGTATGCATTAGTGCATATAACTCACACAGGCACACATGTATTTACAAAATTTAATAAATCTTTTTTTAAAGTTTGAAGAAAGACTAATACTTCAGCTTAGTTATTCTAATGGCTGTTTTTCCTCCATTTCCTCTGCAACAATATTGATAGAAAAGAAAAAAAGAAAAATTACTTCCAGGCGTAGTATCGATCACCTGCTCTGTCATCCATCAATGTTTTTAGAGGATAGAATGTTCCACCCTTCTAATACCCTTTTGTAACACTTGCTTCTCCTAACTTTTTGATCAATTCCCCTCACATTTTTTAAAACTTCATCTAACCATCAACTTTAGCACTTAGATAGTCAAGGGCATCCAAAAAGTAGCACAAAGTAACCATTTAAAAGAGTGTATACTGGAGTGTAGATTAAGAATTTGTGTATTTATCCTATGTCCAATTTTTTGAATGTAGTCATAAACTGATGGTTTGTATATTAAGTTCTCTGAATTCTTGTATACTTAGATTTTTGCAGCACTAGTGTATTTATTCTCTAATTAGCATAGTCTGTGAATAAATAAGGTCAGAGTAATAAGTGGATTATTCTTCAGTGTCCTACAATCTTCAATAAGTCTTAGGATACCAACAATAAGAAACTTCTCTTATATAACATAGAAGATTTCCTAAATATCCTGAAACAATCTAATCTAAACTTTAGGAGAACCCACATCCTTCTCTGATCCTCACTGCTCACTGATGTGCAAAGATCTCCTAGGCACCTAAGTAAAAGTCATTACACATGTACACATGCAAACTTATGAAAATACTCAGTGAGAATAGCCCTAATATACCTGTAGAAACTCAATAAAATAAATCAGCAACATATGTCATGAAAGTGAAGATTATTTTGTAATATGTTAATTGATACTGACCAGTGACCCACAAATTTTATTATCCGTCAATACTTTTAGGTAGGATTTGCTGATTTATGTATAACTACATATAAGTAATTCTATTAGATGGAAAATGTTAACCAGCTTGGCTCTCACCTGCACTTTCCCAAACATCACCATCTCATAATTCTCTTTCAAATTCAAAAAATACTAATCACTCTTCATTTGAGATATATATTCTCCTCTGTTGTCTCAAATATTTGCATTGTTCAGTATCAGTCAGGTCTGCGTATTTCCTGTCTGCATTCTAGAACAAATTCCAGAAGCTCAGCAATCTACAAGACTGAATCCAAGTTTTCTTTATATATATGTGTGTATATATATATATATTTATTATTTATTATTTGGTAATTTGACATCATGCACCCCCATCAAATTCAGTCATCAGTCCTCTGTTTCATACCCACTCTTATGATCTCGCCATTTACAAAGAAGCTCATTCGTGCAGCTCATTTTCTTACTGGAGCATAATTCTATTAAGCAAATCATAGCATGCTGTGGGCTTATAGTTCCTTAGGTCAAATTATCAGTAGTCTCTACCCTTCCATCAGTGACAGGAGAGGTTTGATGATATTTCTTCTAGACTATTGATTCCATTAGAGTCAATATGACTACTGTTGTTTTTCCCAACATTGCTGCACTTATTCAGATCTAGTTGATGCATACACTCTAAATGTTATTAAAGTTGGTTGCTACCACATTAAATAAATGAAATTTAAATTTTAAAATATGGTATTAATTCCAAATTGTCTCACCAAGCTAACAAGCAAGATGACAAGGTAAATTGAGAGGTATAAGATTTCGTAAAATTGTTCTATAGAAGAAAGGATTATATAAAATTATGAGCCTGTGGCTTGACTATGCAGATACTGAAACAGGACAAATTTAAAGCAAATGATATAATATATATGGATAAAGTAAAACGATTACAATTTTAGTTTTAAAAATAAAGTGATAAATATTGTAGCTTAGTTTCATCACCTGGGAGAAAAAAATAATCGCAATTCTATTTCTCAATGAAGAAATGATAGTTGAGAAAGATAAGCTACCATGTCGAGGCCACTCAATTTCTATCAAGAAAGCTGACGTCCAGATTCCAGCCCCTTGACTGTAGACACTTAACCATTTCCCACCATTGCATTCTGTCTATATCTTTACTGTCTTGATAGCCACATATCTGAAATAGTTTAGTTCCTACTTTCTATTTTTTTAATTCTTTGCATTGTCCCATATGGTATGTCTATGTGGAATGCTGAGAAGACTCTCAGGACTTACTGTTTTCAAACCAGGTGACCCAGTACCAAGGCAATTGAGCATTGATTTTAGTCTTTTTCATCTGCTCTCAAAAAGTGGTATATACAGAAGGATGGACCCAAGCTTTAGTGAGCACACACAAAATTATACACAAATCAGGTGTCTGTAGAAAGTTGTAATTAATAATCAACTTTTTGAAAAGTAGAGAAAAAAGGATATTTCATGTTGTTATTAATTCTTTGTAAAATCAGAAAAGTATGATCAGGATAAAAATTTAAGTAGTCTCAGTATCATTTTGTATTAATACTTAAATCAGCAGAGAGCTCAAGGGATAAAATATATCATTAAGCTTTATAAATTATACATATATGTTCATATACTGATTTAATGTGCATATGTTTTATTTAAAAATGATTGCTCTAGACCCAGAGCTTCAGACAAGGCTGGGCACTGTGCATACAGTGAAGAACAGGCAATAAAAGGATACAATGCCTATATCTCTAATCTGCTGCACTGTAGAACTGGCTCAGATTGCAACATAAATTGACCTTGGAATTTCCAGAAGGATATTCTACCTGCCCTACTAATTCAAGACTTTTCTGCTCCTACAGTCTGGTTACCTAATTCTTAAAATATCTTTCCCTTGGTGGTGTTCATGCTATGAACATCAAGGATTAACTCTTACTATGATGAAACAATATAACAATAAAATTAAAAATATAGAAATTCTATCTAAGAAGATACTTGGGCCTTGAAATTTCAATGCCCAAGAGAGTCAGACTCTAAAAGAGAATATTCTAACAAAGCAGGTGATTAGATGGACACCCTGGAACACCCTATAGACTGCCTTCCTCAATGAATAGCCTTTCACAGCAGGTGGCATTACTATTATAGAGATAGGAAAAAATGGAGTAAAAAATACTGTTGGGTGGTTATACACAGCATAAGTGAGCAAAGAATAAGGTACAGGTGAAAACAAAGGGACAGGGCCCTGGTTTACCACACATCATGTAGAGGAATTATATACAAAATAGAATTACCCAAATAATGGCTCCATAAAATGACTCCTCCCAGAATCCAAGTCATCATTTACATGAGGGAAACAGCTCAAAGTCAAAACTAATAATCTTTCTAGCCAATACCCAGACATGCTTCATTGAGGTGGGCTCTACAGTAATTAAAAATCCATATCAAATTTAGGAATGAAGCAGTTTATCTTTGCCAGGCAACCTTGGGAAAGTTGTAAACTCAAGGTAGTAATCAGACCAAGCAAGATTTCACTTAATACAAAAAAAAAAAAAAAAAAAAAAGATAAGGGGAAAATGGAGCAGAGAAATGAAGAAAGGTGTTAGGAGACAGCTCAGTTGGGAGTTCCACCTTTATGTTTATTTTTTTCTGTAAAATAGAAGTGAGTGGTATTATTGAGAAATTGTGAGAATTACTGATCTATACCCCAGTAGTGAAAGGAATTGATTTCTTTCTTCAGCTAATTACAGTGATATTTTCAGGACCTAGATAATATCTGTCTCTTCCTTTGTAATTACAAGTGAAGTTCAAGGACACAGATCACATGATAACCTCACTAAATGTGATATTCTGACATTTCCAGATCCTTTTAATAATGGTTGGTCTACTACACAGAGCAAGAGTCACCCAGCTGTCCTTACCCAAATGGAGGAGTGAAATAACTTCCTCAACAATTTCTAAATTTTCACTTTTTAGTCATTATTTCATTAATTATATTTCAGATAATTTTCTGATCATTGTCATTTCAAACAGAAAATCATTATTTGTTTGAGTTTCAGAGTGGTATAAGAATTACTCTCATATGTGACACATAATTATTTATGATAAAAAAATAAAACAAGACCAGAAAAAAACTATTGTGTGGGAAAAGTTCTTGCTATATAAGCTTAAGAATTCAAGTTCAGATCCTCAAAAAACATGGAAAACTTAAGTGTGAAGTTGAGTTAGCCTGTAACTTCATGTGTAAGGTAGTAAACAGGATCCAGAGCAAGCTGGCTATTTACATAATCTGAATTAAGAAGCTCAAGGTTCAATGGAAGACCCTGACTCAATACATGAGGTACAGAGCGATTAAGAAAGACTCCACATGTCAACTTCAGATTGTCAGACACATAGATACACATTTATGTGCACCATATACATACATGCATTCTCATACTTGTGAATATGCTCTGTATACACACTTAACACACTTAAATACTTTCTACACATACATATACAAAAAGTGAAATCAGAATACATGAGAGATAAGTTTAAGGAATATGCTCTTAAGTAAAGCTTTATACAGGAATTCTGTACCCATACCTTTGCTGACCTGAAGTAAGAAAATGCAACCTTGTGACATTTAAGCAACACTAGACACAGGAGTGTGCAGAAGTATTTGCTCATGAATGACTAGATTTTAAGGGTGAGCAGGACAGTTGAAATATTTAAACATGCTTTGGGTGGTGATACTATTTGTTTTCTATTTTGTGCTTCTAAAAAGAGCAAATAAAAATTATTTCTTAGATACTAGTTACTAGAAACTAATAATACTAAAATTTTAAAAATTAGAGAGAAAGGAACAAAAAGACCAGGAAAGAGGAGCTGCCATAAGGAGAAGATATACCAAAAGCCAAAGGCCTGTCCATAAAGGGAAACAGCTTCATGATCCTGAGAGAGATGAAAGATCTCCTTGAACACAGATTGGAAGAGAAAAGTTTGAATCAAACCAATAAAAAATCTTCATACAATAGAGTGCCCTAGATAACTGTGACTGCAAAACAAATCACTCAAAAATGACTGAAAAAGTAAACAATTTATGTCTCTTATAAATGTGAAGTTAATTGATCTTGAGTATTAGAGGAAAGCTAATGGGAGTCAGAGGCAGCTGAAATTGAGCCCCCTCAAAGTCCTCTTCACTTACATGTCTGCTATCTGAGCCAAGAAGAATAAGACAGTTAAGCAGGGGAAAAGGTGCGACTCTGAGAGATTGTTGTTTGGGGGGATGAGGGGTGGGTATGTGTGTGTGAGAGAGAGGAATAGACAGACAGACAGACAGACAGAGAGATAGGCAGGCAGACAGACAGATAGGCAGACAGACACATGGACAGAAACAAAGAGACTGTAGAAAGAAAAGGAAGCCTTGAGTAAAAGAAGTCATGAGTAAATGTGAATTATTGACATGGCCATGCCAAGGACTCTAAGGTCTGAGAACCATGAGAAATTGTCAGAACCTTTATCTGTATGGACAAGGCTCAAGAGAAATGGCCTTTTTGTTTTCCAGAGCCAGAATATGAGTATTCATAGGCAACTGGACATAGGCAACTTGAGCAAAGATTAGATTCTTTCTCCCAGATGTTTACAGCCTGAGAAATCTCCTGTGAGACTAATTAACCCCTCCCACTGTGTTGTACCTAACACAAGATAAGGTTCTAGGTTGGGTTATATTGGGTTAGAAAACTATTTGATCCTTGTTTTACTCTATATGTGTATGTGAATCAGTCCATTCTTTATTCTCTCACCAAGGCTAAAGAGGGTTGTAGGAACCAAGCTATGATGGCCATAGCTACAGTGAGAGAGAGAGAGAAGTGAGGAGCGAGAACAAGAGGTCTGTAGGTATCTCCTTTGGAAATTTTTTAAACTATGGAATGAAGGAATTAGTTAACTCAGTATTTGTTATGAGTCATTGAAGAGAGAAAAGAATGAAAAAAAATGTGTGAAAAGGTTGTAGCTGTAGATTCTGAACAACAAAGAAACTTTGACACTAGAATGGGCAATGGGAAAAGAAATAAGGAAAACAAAGTATAACATATTCTTTATATGTTTGACTTCATTTTCATTCAATTCTAAGAAAGAACATTTCGTTTTCCGATGTGACACTTTTCTCCAGTGCTCAAATTATTAAAGTACTTTTATACTGATACAATATTGCACATATAGCATGTGATAGCAGGAGTGACAGTCTCTAAAGATGGCACAGAAATCAAGCAGAAAATAACTGTGCCTTTCAGGTACCCACAGCAACCACTATCAAGCAAACATGGAGCGAAAACTGAGCTCACTTCATGCACAAGCTCAAGAAAACAAATGAGGAAGAAGAGTTTACCTCTGCAGAGCATGACCCACATAAAAAACAGATGACATAGAGAGGGTTTCTCATCCTAGTTTATTCATTTGCCACTGTACTTTTTGTTACTTTCTTTTGAGTAACAAAAGAAAGATGGTGGTAGTAGATGTGGGATGTACAAATATTTATACTGGTGAGTGAGTGGGTTATGTAGGTACAGACTGTTTGCAAGGAAAACAAATTAATTGGATCCTTAAAGCTGGTTAACCTATTTAGACTGTGTGTCATTGAAGGTTGCTAATTAGAACCTCTTATAAGGACAGGCTGTGATTCTTATGAAGGCTTGTTTTAAACTACCATTGATTGTAGCAGAAAGAGTCAAACTGAATTATAAGGTTTATAAACAAAAGAAGTAGATAAAGATATACACTGAAGAAAAACTTTATATCAGGTCCTCTTTCTCTCTTCCATTCCTATTTGAAGAGTTAAAAAATAAAGATGTTTTTGATGTCTGAGAAACCAGAAGAACCTGAGCAGGTTGACAGGTTTACAGCCAGACAGGTTGATTTAATGTGTTATGATGAGAAAATTCTAATACAATTTTTAAATAAACTTGTTTTATATAAGAAGTAAATTTTAAGATAAACTTACGAATTGACAAAGTTGTCATTTCCATTTCAGTGGCAAAAAAGAATGATTTTAAGTGAGGTGGCCAAAGAAATAAACAATGATTTGTCCCTCAACTAAAACCTCCATTCTATAATACAAAAGACACACATTCATATACATGCATGTATGTATGCATAAACTAATATTTATAATAAAATGGTGTCTATAATTTATAACATTTATGTACAATGAAGATAACAATAAAATAATTGTTCTTGGAAACTAAGTTATATGTGACTACAAATGTATGTAGACTACAGATGTAAGTCATTTTTGAAAGACATACAAAAAAGGAGAAGTATCAGCAAAACACAAGTTAATGAGTAAACAAAGAACCTATTTTTATTACATAAAAACTAAAGTGTTTATAAATATCTTAAAATAATCCTGGTAACTGAGATACTGGAGCCTGGTATAGGCCACATTCAATAGTGTTTAGTCACATAACTAAAGGATATAACACATGGGAAAGTACCAGTACTAACAATCAATTGACATATGACTGTTTTCTTTTCTAAGCGACTTTTTGATGGAATAAGAAAAAGAGCACATAAAGGCCCTCTCTCTAATCTGAAGACTCTCTATCAGAAGATGGAGTGTAAAAAAAGCTCTGCTTGGTCACAAGTCTCCTGAGTAAACAGAAAGAAATAAACTAAAGCTGTCTTTATCAACAGGCAAAGTAACTATCCTTTAGTCTGAGAAAATACACTTCCAGTTACTAATTTTACTTGAAAGAAATTTCATTTAAAATATTATAAATAAGAAAACAGAACATTTGAGAAACATAATGGATATCTCTAACAGATGAGAACCAACAAGAAACATTAATTAATCAATGAAAATATGATTTCAATTAATATCCTCCGAAAGATTGCAGAGGACATAAAACAAGTTTGGGTACATTGTGGGTTCATTTTTGTTAAATTCTAGGAAGTCTTTGATTTGTTTCTTAATTTCTTCCTTGACCCAGAGGTGATTCAGTTGAGTGATGTTTAGTTTCCATGAGTTGGTATGCTTTCTGTCATGCTTGCCAATGTCTCTGGACACATCTGGAAAATGGACACAGTGGGTCTAATATAAAGCTAGTCAGGTAAAGCATTTGCTATGATAGTGTAAGATCTTAAGTTAAAGTCTCTAGCAAAATACTTAGTGGGCATGGTGGCCTACCTGCACGCTCAGAGGCAAAGACAGGTGATCCACTGAGTAGGTTATCTAGATGAATTAACCAAATTGGTGAACTTAGTACAAATGAGATATCTGGATTCAAACTATAAAATAAAGATTGATCTAGAAGAGTGTTTCTCAGCCTTCCTAATGTTGCAACCCTTTAATACAGTTCCTTATGTTGTGGTGATCCCCAACCTTAAAATTATTTTGTTGCTACTTTATAACTGTAATTTTGCTACTGTTAGAGATAGTAACGTAAACTATGTAGGTTCTTTGATATGTGATTGCCAAAGAGTTAAGATCTGCTTATCTAGAAAGACAACCAAAATCAACTTATGACCTGTATGTTCACAAGTGGATATGTGTGTCCATACTCACTGAAACATGCATATACTTCTTTATTCTGCATTCATATACATTAGAATATTATTTATTTTGCCATTCTCACTGCCTATACAATATTTCAGAAAAAAATAATTGTATTTTTCTTCTTCTAGACTTAGAAATAGTATAAAACCAAATCCTTGTCTTGGTATCACACTAGTGTATCTATGCATTATATGAAAGAGGAGCTGCTTCCAAGTCAGTCATACAAATGCTGATATCATCTTAGTGATGACTAGTAAAGATTTTACTTGAGGTCAGGAAGCTTTCTTTATCTTTAACTCACCCTCTTATTATCCCTTGAATCTAAAGTTTAAAATTAATAGGCTCTTTCTACTTAGTCTATACATGGTTTCCTATTGCAGGTATTTGGGAAAGATCTTGGTATGATACAATGTGGCAAACATATGCTACAAGGTAGACAATCATTTGGCTGAAATTCTATTGAAGGAAACACTTCTCCAAAGTGTGATTAAAATAATTCATTTTTTAACAGTAAAAACTGTTACTCACTTTATCCCTGGGAGAAAAAAATTAATATGTACAAACATGAATTTTCTATTCAAGGTAGTTTAGACTTTAGATGTTCTTAAGTTTACATAATGGTCTCAACATTTTTAAAGATAAGTAATATTATAAAAGTTAAAGCTACTATGGGAAAATAAACAAAAATGCACTTTGAAACATATTAACTTACTTCCAAGCTCAGGCTTTCACTGTCTTCCCAGACTTAGCAGTCAGTACATTAACACCAGGCACTGTTTGTGTTCCACTAAGGCTACTATCATCAACAATGCCCTGAACTTTTCCAGGTAGCATGCTCACTGAAGCAAGACAGCAGAAGGAGGAAAGAAAAAGCAATCTCGGCACATTAAAGATCATGCACTTGATAAAGCTGTTTTATTTGCCAGACACAGTGTGAAATTCTTTTCATGGATTTTAGCTTGAGTAATTTGACCAGATCTCCATTCAGCACGCTGCCCAGGACTGCTAAGTCACTCTACAGATCTTCCCTTCCACCCAAGCTCCTTTCTAACTGACCAAATAAGAAGATTAACAGGATTGTTTGTCTCTTACTTTTCTTTTATGCATTATTACATTTACTTTTCACCTGGGACATTCTTAATATTATACTAGCTCACAATATTTTAATTTTGTTTCTTTCCTCTTGTGGAAGCAGAATAGGCACACTTCTACTAAAAAAAAATGTGTTCACTTAACTTCTTGTGGGACCAGCCTGAAGTGAACTTTGGCTGAATTCTCTTTGAACTCTCAGTCCCTCCCTTGTTGCCAGGATGACTACTTTGCACAATCTGGCTCAGTATGTTTCATTAAATTAAATAATGAGAAAAAAAGACAAAAACTGTGCTTGTCCATTCACCCTATTCCACATGCTCAGATATTTTTTTTTTTTTTTGAAGACCACATTGTTTAAACGTTGCCAGTTCATTATTTCTCTTCTTAAGTCTCTACTCAATGTGTAACCCATTTAAGTCTGGAAATCTGAATTTTACTCTTTTTACTCAAGTTAAAAGTTGATTGTGCCAAAATCATCAACCACCTACATACTTTAAGTGCTCTCCTGCCAATTTACAATGGACTAAATATTTGTGTCTTCCCAAATTCTTATGTTGAATCCCTCTATTTAGTGATGTGCTCTCTAAGGAAAGATTTAAATAAGAAGATAAGATCTTACTTGATCAGCTAAGGATGATATTTCAGTTCAAAAGAACTCTAGATGAGTGTGTTTTGTTTTGTTTTTTACCTATCATCTACATTTTTCATCTCTTTATCATCTGTCATCTATATGTCATTTATTATCATCTATAATTTGCCTATCACCTTTTATCTTTCATGTTTTTATTATCCATAGGTATCTATTTATCTATCATCTACATACATTCATTTCTTTACCAGCTACTATCTATAACTTATTGTCTACTATCTATCATCATCTGTCTGTTTGCCTGCCTATCTGTCTATCAAACTCCCTCCCTATCTATCTCTTCTACTCCATATTTTCAAAAGACAGACTTGTGAGTACAAAGAAGATACATGGAATCTAGAAAGAAAAGTCTCAATGGAGACTTGACCTTAGTTTTCCAGACTATGAGAAAATATATTCCCATTATTTGCATTACTAAATGTGTGGTATCCTATTATGTTCTTGCCAGTAGACTTTATAACCATTTCATTCATAATCTCTTCTATCTCTTCCATTGCTTCTTTAGAATTCCAGAATTTATTCTTTAGGTTAAGTATAGAAATTCTAAGATTGCTCTTCTTACTTACTTTTGGACAAAGTAATCTCAATGTCAATAGCTCTGTCTCCACCATTCTCAACATATCCATGCAACTTATTACAGTATCCTACTAAATATTTTGTTCATGATTAAATTAAAAACACACACCTTGTGAGGTTAGGCCATTATTTACTTAAGCAAAGAACAAACATAAAATTTGTTTTTATGACTCTTGTTATATCATTATGAGTGCATGCTCAATAAAACAATGAAATTATTTTTTAAAAACATGCACAATATTTTTTAATCAATAGATGGTTAACAAATCAGAAGCAAATATCAGACTATTTGTATTTTGATCAATCTAGTGGAAAGGCATTATTGGTAGCTCATTCAATGTAATTTTTGCTCAAATCTCATTTCTAATAATTTAGTGGCATATGTCTACCTCATCTTCTTACTGTTCCCATGTTACCTCAAACATTGTGTGTCTGACCCAAATGCTCATAAAAATATTCTTTCCTTTCTTTTAAACTTGATTTTTTAATCTGATATTTCATTTAGTTGTATATAGCATGCCCTGACTACAAGGAAAATAAACTGTCATATCATATTTTATACATATTTACTATGTTTTATTATTTATAACCAGGATGTTCAGAATATATGAATTTGGATACTATCTTTCTAATTACAAACAAAAAGAATTAAAGATCAAATTAAGAATGAGATGGATTTTCCCCTCTTCAAACAGATCATAAGTGTTAACCCATTTTAACAAGGTAACATTGGTTAGACTAGCATTCATTTTATACTGTTTTCAAAGTAGCATTGAGCTGTTTAGTTAATCATGAGGAGTATCAGTTTACATGTCCCTTGAAGGCTTTCCAGGCTGAAACTCTTCTATGCCTGCCACATAAAGATTAAAATCTCTGGGCTCTAGCCATCTATTTGCTTATTCATTATAACAAATTTAAAAGTCATTTAAGCCAAATATTGGCCTATTTATAAGCACAATAATGAGATCATTTCAAGCAATCATGGATAGATTTCTTCTTACAGGACCCATGGTGAGTAACTCAGGCTCACAACACTGAGCAGCTGTACCCACAGCCCATTGCTGCCAAGAATACATGAAAGCATACCAGCACCTCAGAAATCAGTCATGAAAAACTATATCTCAGAATATTTTCAGAGGATAAATGATCTACTCATCATTCCATGAATCTTAACAAAAACACTGATGGTGAGCAAAAGATCAGCCAAGACTGTCACTAAGGGTAACTCTACAATGACAAAACTGCTTTGAAATGAGTAGCTCTTGTTTTGATCACATTAGCCTACTCTAAGATCTACTCAGAATACATATAGCAATTCACGCTGTGAGGGCTTGTGGAAACTTATTTCCAAGAACATTGTTAATTGCTTTATTTTTTAATGAGGAAAAATAAATCTCAGGAGCTATTTCTATAAATTTGAATAACTTGAATTAATGGCAACATTATTTTGATTTGTTTTTCTGTCTTTTTTTGTCTTGTTTACAGATTGTTGTCTCTTTCTTTGTTAGTTATTCACTCTGCTAAACATTGCTGAAATAGCAAGGTAAGGTAAGGTAAAATATTAATAAATCAATAGACAAATAGCTCCTTTGATAGATTGATGGATAAATGACAAACAGAAAAATATATGTCTGCAGAATCCCAGCACACTCTGGAGCAGGGGCAGGTAAACTCTGCCCCTGACCACATCCACAGCTCCTGCTAAGGGAAACCCCGCCACGACCTCGAACTGAGCTAACCAACTACAGGGGTCTCTGAAGG
Source organism: Sigmodon hispidus (assembly GCA_004025045.1). Taxonomy (NCBI): domain Eukaryota; kingdom Metazoa; phylum Chordata; class Mammalia; order Rodentia; family Cricetidae; genus Sigmodon; species Sigmodon hispidus. The sequence goes on along the minus strand of PVIH01026618.1, from coordinate 746 downwards.
GCAGATTCAGACCCCGCCCAGAGGTGAGGAAGGGGCAAGAGGCCTCAGCGCCTATATCCCAGCCTGGGAGGGAGAGTTGAGCTCCCATTACTTTCAGTTCAGCTCCCGGGACCGAGTGCTGTCTGCAGAATCCCAGCGCAGTCTGGAGCAGGGGCACGTAAACTCTGCCCCTGACCACATCCACAGCTCCTGCTGAGGGAATTTGCACGGCTCCCACCACGACCTCGAACTGAGCAAACCAATAACTGCAGGGGTCTTTGAAAGACAGAATCAGACCCTGACCAGAAAGGTGACAGGAGACACACAAACCCGAGTGCCACAATTGACCAGGACCCATCTAATCGTGAACCACTGAAGCCATGGGCAAACGTCAGTGCAAAAAATTGCATAATACTACAAAGGACAATATGGTAACTCCAGAAGAGAGTGGCAATCTTACAAATACAAGACCTGAACTGAGCAATGAAGAGGAAACAGAAAGAAGCAACACCAAAAATTCCTTTTTGATGATCATCGAAGCTCTAAAAGAAGATATGAAAAAAAGCCATAAAGAAATAGAAGAAAATACAAACAAAAAATTGGAAGAGATGAACAAATCTATGAAAGAAACATGCCAGGAACTAAAAGCTGAAATAAAAGCTGAAATAGAAGCAATAAAAAAGGCACAAAATGAGGCAAAAATGGAAATAGAAAACCTGAAGAAAAAAGCTGGAAATACAGATACAAGCATAACAAACAGAGTTCAA
>PVIH01026617.1:0-18418 GCA_004025045.1 Sigmodon hispidus | reverse complement strand
ACAGGCTCAGGAGTGGGTATACATGCCAGGAGGGGATATACAAGCCAGGAGTGGGTATACAGGCCCAGGAGTTGGTATACATGCCAGGAGTGGGTATACAAGCCAGGAGTGTGTATACAGGCCCAGGAGTTGATATACATGCCAGGAGTGGGTATACAGGCTCAGGAGTGGGTATACATGCCAGGAATGGGCATACAGGCCCAGGAGTGGTATAACTGGGCATAGGGTGATTCCAACTTTAAGAAAGAAACCTCCTTGGTGATTTCTATAATTGCTGCACTGGTTTACATTCCCACCAGCAGTGAGTAAGGGATTCTATTTCCTGGCCTTCTTATCAGAATTCCTAAGCTGATGAGACTCCAAACTGAGTGGGCCCTTTCTATGGCTCCTTAATTTCCTCTGCCTTGCTATCCTGCCTCAGACTAACACAGAGAAAATGGAGGCACTGGAGAAGCAGCTGGAAGCTGAGGCAACCACAGATGCAGCTGGGACCAATGTGGCCAACCAAGATGGCTACTAACTGTCCTCTGCTTAGTAACAATGGCATCTTCACATCATTGTCCCTCTAGAAGTGTTCCCATAATGCATCTGGTATCCTTCCACATCACAAAAACGCCACAGTAGAAGATAAACCTCTATTCCAGAACACCCTAACCTATTCCAGGTACCACATCTCTTCCCTCACTCCAGCTCAAGGACAGTCCTCCCCATTGCAGCTCTCTGAGTTCATACTTAAGCTCTTTAATAAAAACCCCCAAATCCTTACCTGGTCTCTGAATCCTTTCTTTGCTGATGACAAGAGTTCGGAAACATTGAGTTGAGGGATCAATCAACTCCCCACCTCTCTCTGAGTCCCCAGCTATTACCAGCCAGGAGATAAATTCATGCTGCTTCCCCCTCCCCCAGCACTAGATTTAGAGACAGAAACACACACTGCCACTTCCCAGTTGCTCATCATTCACCAGCTCTTTGCTTCCAAACCCTGACCTCTAACAAGCCCTGCAGTAGTCTCGAAGGTCAGGGGAACCACTGGAACCCACAGACTGATGGCTGGGTTCAGGACAAACTCTGTGTGCATAACTGAAACAAACAGATAGTTTTAGACAGGCCTAAGGAGCCCTGTCTCGGCAACATAGAAACACACAAGAAAAGCAATGTTTCCTAGAACATGGTAAGTGCCACTTCTGAAAAGCCCAGTTAGGAAGGGCAAGGCTGAGCTCCAACCTGGAAATGGGTCTCTCTGCAGTAGACCCATTTCTCTCTTGCTGTCTCAGGATCCCGGGCCCCTCCCTTGCCCACCAGAAAACCTTTAAGGTATTCTTCATTTATACACATGTAACCAGATTTGAATTTTAATATATTTCCACCGACAATGAACAAGCCCAGACCTCACAGAGCCCTCTGCTACTCCAACAAAATTCTTCTCACTTTATTGTCATATGCATTCAAGTCTCACACTGATCCGCTGGTCAGTGGAAGCTGACCATCAGCAATGTTTGATCATAGTCACCAAACAACTGTAGATGGTCCATCTCTTGAAAGACCCACTGGATGGAGAGGGAACCTCCTAGAACATGAAACTCACAGTCAACTAAGAAAAAGCTTTAGATGAATTGCCTGTCCTGAGCTGTTTATGTCTTCTAAAATAATATGCTGCATCTAAGAGAAAGAAAACAAAAACTTCTGGGCCAGCAAATACAGAAGTAGCAAAGATATGAGCGATGATCTGAACCACACAACCAGAGTAATCAGCATAACTAGGCCAGCTCTTCATTTCCGCTTCCTACTGGATTTGATAGGAGCTTTGAAGGTACATGCAGAAGGGTTTTGTCTAAAAGATCGGAATGATAGGGCTCTGCTCACTTAACCTAAATCGTCAATTACTATAGAACTGTTTTAAATTCCTCAAAATTGCATGGGACCACAAGGACATTTTGAAAGGCGTATGGAATGCTGGTTCTTGTCCATTTAGCAGAGAGCCTGATCCTTAATGAAACAGGCCTTGGGTTTCTGCTTTTCCATGGAGAGCTAACACAGCCAGAGAATCAACAGGTATGAGGATAATTATTTTCCTTAAGAAAAATTTTGAAAGAAAAAAGTACTCACCCTTAAACCTCAGAGGAAAACAATTTTTTTTTCTATCAAAAGTGTAAGTTCACCCAAAGGTAAAATGAGTTAATTGCCCATCTTTCTAGGCATTGGAAAGAATAAATGCATACATTTCTGGCCTGCATACAAGACAGTGTTTATAAAACATTTAAGGCAGCTCTTTCTTGCCAATTAAGAGTGAGTGTAGGGTTTACCCTTCAGTTTTAATATCTTTGCCTGACTCTCATATACAAGTGATATGAGCCAAAAGGATTAAGGAAACCATTGGCTACACATCTCTGCAAAATTATCTTGCTGGAAATTATCTTCAGGGTGAAAGGAAATGGTATTAGGGCTTGAACGAGGGGTTGGCTGGATTTCCTCTGCATATAATCAGTCCAAGTTGGAATGTGTTTGTATTTGTAGTGCCAAAGTCTGATTATCTGGCCATGGAAGAGGTTCTTCAAGCTAACAATTATTCCTCTACCAAAGCACTCTGTATCCTAACCAAAGGGAATAGGGCAGACCTCTATGTCATAGTGCTCTTCCTCCTAACCACAAGGGATAGGGCAGACCTCTGTGTCATAGTGCTCTTCATCCTAACCAGAGGGGTTAGGGCAGGTTTCTATGTCATAGTGCTCTTCATCCTAACCAGAAGGGTTCCAGCAGACTTCTGGGTCTAAAAGGTTTGCAGTCAGCAGACCCTCAAAGAAATGGAAAAATGTGAGAGGCCTCCTCTCTCAATTAGGTCTGAAAGCAAAGGAAACTCTTTAGCATTTTATTTTCCAAGGAGCAGGAGTTTTGTGCATAAATGACTTTGGGAGCATGGACCGAAGCACGTACTGTAGGTAAGAGCAATTGGCCTGGACTTCACACAGGAAAACTGACAGGAAGGAGAAACAAAGTTCAATTTTTAAATATTTTGTACAAGACACAATCACTGAATAAAGTGTTGCTATGATTAGCCTTTCAAACACCTCTTACATCTTGTAGTTACTTCTCAGGGATCACAGAACACCCGATACTGTGGAACTTGAATTTTCACACTTGAAATGTGGGCTGGTTTCATAGCCTGTCTGCTAAGGGCAGCTGGGACAATGCTCAAGCAACAGTGGGGTCCTGAGACATATAGTTCATGGTTCTTTAAACTAATTGGTCCTCCTTGCCAGATTTAGGAGTTCTCTCTTTTATTGAGTTTGTGTGTGTGGTGAGAAATATATATATATATACATATATATATTCATAAGAATGTGCACATATATGCCATTTCATGTGGAGGTAAGAAGTCCATGTTAGATATTTTCCTTCACCTTATTTTTTGAGACAAAGTCTCTCTCCAGAGCTGAAGCTTACCAATTCAGCCAGGGATCCCCTGCCTCTGCTTTCCCAGTGCAGGACCAAGTCTCCCATGTCCCAACTCCTATTTCTGCTATAACTAGAGACTTTTGCCACTACACCATGTAGAGGCAAACTACAAAGAAAAACAATGAAATATAAAACAAACAAAGAAAAATTTACCAGAAGTGGTTAATTCAGAACATTAGAAATCTGGAAAAATATGCAAAAATAGAATATTAGAAAGCTTGATTAAAATCACATAATTTTTTCTTTTATTTTTTCTTAGATTTATTTGTGTGTGTGTGTGTGTGTGTATGTGTGTGTGTGTGTGTGTGTGTGTGTGTGTGTGTGTGATGCATGCCTGGTACCTACAGATGTCAGAAGATGGTGTTTGACCTCCTGGAATTGGAATTATAGATGACTGTATAAGCCATTATATAGGTACTGGGAATATATATATAGGTTGTATATATATTCCTGGGGCCTGTGCAGAAGCAACAAGTGTTCTTAATCACTGAGCCATCTTGTCAGCCCATTTTCTTTTTTTAAAGGCTGTTTAAGAATGTGTACGTATGTGTGTTTGCACGAGTTCATCACCACATGCATGGAGGAGCCTGAACGGGCTGGAAGAGCACACAGATCCACTGGAATTGAGTCACAACACAGTTGTGAACCACCATGTAGGTGTGGAACTGAATTTAGGTCCTCTGCAAAAGGAGTGAGCGCTCTTAAATGCTGGCCCATCCCTTCAGTCCCGGTTCACATTATTTCAACAAAGATTATAAAACCCCTTGTCAGGTGTGGTGGTGCAGGACAGACAGGGTAGAGGATAAGAAGTTCAAGGCCAACTGTGGCTATAGTGCAGACCTGAGTCTAGCCTGGACTATCTGATATCCAGCCTTGAAATAATGAGGAGGAGGAGGAGGAGCAGACAGAAGGGGAGGAAGGGTAGCAGTCAGTGTCGTCCCAAAGCCAAAGAGGTCAAAGTGACAATCAGCAGGATGGCTCTGCTCATCACAGGCAATGAGCCTTCACTGGGCAAGAATTTAACTTGCTTAATGGATTGTACTTCAAACTTCTTCATAAAAGTTCATTGGTGTCTTCATTAGTCTAAAATATGTAAATTCACATGTACAATGTTAAAACCGCCTGAATAGTTGGTTCTGGCTGAGTGATTACTTTGCATGTAAGAATCCCTAAACTTGATCCACTATGGGAAAAAAAATCCCATGGGGTGAAAATAAAAACATTTTGGGGTTTGGAATTATAGAGTCATCGTGATGAAGCACCAGTCCTGGAAACAGAAGGTCACGCAAGTGATTGTCTCCCTAAACAAGGTCTGTTTCCAGTTGGCTGGTTAGGTCTACTAACAAAAAAACTGGGTCAGAATTCTCAGTATTTTTTAAATTATCATAACTATCAATTATCTTTAAAATGAGAACTTTTTGATTCTAGAGTCCAGAAAAAATACAATTGTACACAAATATTACATAAGAAACTCCTTGAATCAGAAATGGCTACCTAGAAAGACCCTGTTCAGCTCAATTCCATAACTGTCAACTGTCTCAAAATTAAATAAAAGAGAGTTCACACCAAAGTCCACAAGTGATAGGTAGACAGAGAAGTTAACAAAATTATATCAGTGAGTACCTGAATACTCCTCAACACTGGACACAAAGCACTAGATGTGTGAAATTAAGAATATAGCATAGACCAGATGCAGTGTTGCATACTTTTAATATTAGCACGAGGGAGGCAGCCAGAACACATTGAATTTTATACATAGTGAGACTCTGCCCCTGCAAAAGGAACAAAATAACAACATGAAATAAAACAGAGTTGGACAGATAGTTCAGTAGGTAAGAGCCAGAAGATCCAAGTTCAGGGTTTCAGCCCCAACACAAAACAGTTCAAAACTCCAACTCCAGGGGTAGAAAGCCTCTGCAGACACTGTACTCATGTGCACATCCAAACACACACACATACACAGGTAAAAGTTAAAAGTTTAAAGTTTAAAAATAAAACAAAAATAGAGGGATTATTAAAGATAAAATTTTAAGTTCTATCAGAAAATAAAAATATGCAAAATTGAAAAAAAATAAATAGATAAGCCCCTTTACCAGCTACACTAATGGAAAAATAGGAAAAAAGAAATGTATAAAACTTTAAGATTTTGTCATTGTTTGGGGGGAGATAGGCAGGTTACTCCCATAAACATGTCAGGCAGGATGGATCCAGCTTTGTTACTGGACAGTGAGCTCCCTGCCTCAGCCCCTGGGTGTTTTAGGCTCAAGCTCACAGCACTTCTGAGAGGGGGCAGCCATACTCTCCCAGACCTGCTGAAATAGTTCATGTCTTGCTGTGATTCAATAGAGCTGCACCTGCGGTCAGTCAGCAAGAAGCCCAGAGCTGAAGGGTAGAGGTCTCCTGGACCTCTTTTCTCAAGGCCCTGTTGTCCGATGTCTGAACTCTGGCACCAGACAGCCAGCCCCACAGCCTGAGTTATTACCATGGGGCTCACACAGGAAGGCTGATGTGAACAGTGAGGATATTAAGAGTAACATGTACCAACATACCCTTCGAGTTATAAAGAAATCACACAAACTGGGTGGTGTTTCCACTGACAGACACCAAAGAGGTTGCTTGGAGCAGTAATGAAGGCAACAGAGCCTTGGGATTTGTCACCTATGCTGTGGGAACCAATGAATCCTTCAGTATAATTTTGATGTTTCTAGGTGGAAATGCAATAGAACACGTATCTGTAGTATCATGAATGAGACTTAGAGCCAGTTATCAGGGGAAGGATGAAATAAGAGAGAGAGGAAGCTTTATGGTTAATTTTTATCTAGCTGTCTTGTAATGTTTTTAGCCTTGTTTCTGGTTGTTTTTGTTAGATGCTTCTCCCAGTCGCTTTTGACTTTTTTGGGTTTTTATAAGCATTTATATATCTATGTAGGTTAGGATTAAAGGCGTGTAGCCTAGAACTCACAGAAACAGAAGAAGTTTTGTCTCTGAAGTTGTGGGATCAAGGGTGGAAGTCACCACTCCCAGCTTTCTCTGTGTTGAGATTAAAAGTGTGTATGACTGACTCAGTTGTTTATTTTTATATTTAAAGTATAAATTTTTTTGAGCTGTCTGCCTAAGATCTGACAGATTGCTCTCTCCCCAATATGCAAGTTTTATCAAATGTATAATATATATCTACACGTATCCTCACTAAATGCCAGAAAATGAATCTCCATTCAAATCAAGCGTAAACCTAACCTCACAAAAGAATTTAAGAATAACTTAAAATCAAAAAGTTTGAGGTCATCTTCTGCTATATAGTGAATTTAAGGCAAGCCTGGGCTACAGAAGACCCTGTCTTAACAACAAAAATGGCAAAGAAACTCCTAGAGGGTGAGATATTGCCTTCTATGGACTCACTTAATTCTGTTAGAACAGGAAGAAATGTTATATTTTTAATTTTTAAGTGTATTTATCTATTGGGATTGGGAAGGTGCACATGTGGAGGCCAGAGGACAGGTTTTTTCCATCAGTTTTCTTCTTCCACCCTGTAGATTCCAGGGATTGAATTCAGGTGGCCATGCTTGGTGGCAAGTGCCTTGACTCACTGAGCTATCTCACCAGCCTGGGATGTTCGTCATAACCATCATATAGAGAATATTTAATACTTTCTCCCTAGTACTCACTGAAGACTACTTGGAGTTAGCTGTTCAGAAGCATGAGAAATGTTCAATAGAAATGACAGTAGAAAAAACTATTTTTCCATCGGGCCTCCCCCACTCACTTTTGATTGCTCCTATAGATTGACCTGTGTAGGGTTTAATGCCCAAGGAATGAATGAGAAATGTCTGTGCTGGTGGGAGGTTGCTTGTGTGGCTAGTGATCATTTTAACCAACAGTTAAAAGCTATATCATCACCAGGTAGTGAAACGCCATCTTTCTGATATTATAAAGGTTGGCTGCAGTTTCTGGGAAACTCTCTCCATTTCCTGCCCCTTCTAAATCCAAGACCACACACTATGCCACATACTGAGATTTCCTGCTCTCAAGACTAAGACAGGGGCTGGAGAGATGGCTCAGAAGTTAAGAGCATTGAGTGCTCTTCCAGAGGACCTGAGTTCAATTCCTAGCACCCACATGGCAGCGACACGCAAGCAAAACACCAATGCACATAATATAATAAAAATATTTTTTAAAAAAAGACTAAGACAAAGATAAATAAGTAAAATAAGCAGCGGCCAATCACATGCCTGAGACTTTCTAAAGACAATCTAGCAGCTTCATTCAAATAATTCAAGAAATACAATGTCTGACAAAACAGAACTGCAAATATATGTGGCTCTTAGAGGAGAGTATGCTGGAGCAGGTAGACGGTAAATTTCTCACTAGAGTGACAATGGCTATCCTCCTTGCTGCGAACAGACAAGAAGTAGCCTCAGCAAGAAAGGCTTTGCTCTGCCTTATGATCTGAGGGCTACAGGCCATCATGACGGGGAAGGCAAGGCAGCCAGAGCCTGGTGCTGCTGCTTCCATGACTTCCACAGTCAGGAAGAAAAGCAGAGAGGAAGTAGGACCAGAACATCAAACACCAAGGCCCACCCCCAATGATCAACTTCCTCTAGCAAGGCTCCGCCTCCTAAAGGCTCCACAGCCTTTCTAAACAGTACCATGCTCTGGAGACCAAGTATTCATATACATTAGCCTTTAGGGGGGACATTTCACATTCAAGCCACACTACTATCTAACTGATGACTATTCCCCACATGGGGCGGTATTTCCTAGGTGAAAATCTCTTCAGATTGTCAATCATGGGGAAATTTGCGATACCTGGCAAAGCCAGCCCCAGACACTAGCTTACACTGCTCTGACAGACCAACAGCACTGTCACATATTCACCTAAAATTTAAAACATCTCAATGGTATTAAAATGTGCCAGATGTGAGAAATTATTTTCAGAGCTGAGGACATAGCTCATTCAGTAAAATCCTTTGTCTAACATGCATTAAGCCCTGGGTTTGAACTCCATAAACCCGGTAGTGGGGTGCTTCTGCAATTCCAGCAGGAAAGTTAGCCTTTCAAACACAGAAAGTTTGAAGCAAGCCAGTCTACATGAAACCCTGTCTCAAAAACAAAAATATTTTCATTAAGATACTTAAATGAACCTTAAAAATGCAAATAAACTATACGCCTTCTGAGTCTCATTATTAGTATATGAAGCAGAGAATTAAATGATGACCTGCCCTCCATATGTTTTATGGTGAGAAATACTGAAATTATGATGGGATTTGTGTTGTTTCTTTTTCCAAGCAGCTTCCATCCCATTTGCAAAATGTATCAGTGGTCCCATGTGGGCTACTAATAACTTTCACGGTTTTGTGTGTTGTTGTTCCATTTATTATTTGTGAGAGTGTGTGTGAGAGAGAGAGGGTGGGGGCAGGGACAGGAAGCAGGAACATGCCATAGTGAACGCATAAAATTCAAAGAACAGCTTTCAGGGATCAGGTCTCTCCTACTTTGTCTCTAATCCAGGGTCTCTCTTTACCTCTCACTCCTGGTCCCTCAGGCTAGCAGGCTTCTGGGTGTCTGTCTCTGTCTCCCAACTTATGCTACTGGAATGTTAAGACTGCAGATATGCATCTATGTGTCCAGCTTTTTTTACGTGGGTTCCACGGGTCACACTGAGGTCATCCGGCTTACGCAGCTAGGTACTGTCACCTACTGAGTGTCATCCCTGGTTTCTTCCAGGTGTGAACCCTTACGTCCTTTTCCATCATTCCAATTCCCTCACTCACATCACTGTAAAATCACAGGCAGAAGATGGAACTGCACACCCACGTGATCCTAAAAGAAGAGAATGCAGGAGCAGTGGTAAAATTCCTCGCTGGGAAAATAGCCAGAAGTTCTAAGTCTGAAACAAACCCCAGCCTGAAGGACCAGCAAGTATTCTTAACCACTGAACCACTTCTCCAGCTGAATCTTTTTTCTTTAATTTTAAAACGATATTTGTGTGTGTGTGTGTGTGTGTGTGTGTGTGTGTGTGTGTGTACATGGACTGTAGCACATGTGTGATAGTCATAGGATAATTTATTTACAGAAGTCAGTTCTCTTTCTTCCCAGGAATCAAACTCGGGTTGTCAGGCTTGGTGGCCTATGCACTGAGCCCCCTCACCAGCCACCCCCCCACCTCCCGCCATTGTGCTTACATGAGCTACTGAAATATTTTACACTAAGCAGTCCTAGGTATTCAACTGCTAGTCTAATCCTACACCAGATTCTCCTTAGCCTCATCCACTGTTGCAGCCCTATCACAAGAGGTCGTGTCTCCCTCTTGAATAGGTGACTACTATTACGGTCATTTCAACTTCTAAGGCATCAATTAATACGACCTTCAAATTTAAACAGACCAAGCAGGTATAGTGACCCACAGTCAGGGGACTGAGACAGGAGAAGCATGGCAAATTCAAGGCCAGCCTATACTACATGGCCAGGCCCTGCCTCAAACAGTGGTAACAAAAACCCAAAAGAATAACTTAGAATTGAGCCTGAATTAATAATGAAAAATTCTTAAGTGACAAATTTTCAAATTATACTTAATTGCAAAATGTGTCATCTGGTCCAATGTGGGCTACTAACAGCTTTGACCTTCTTATTTATTTTGTTCTATTTCTTGTTTGTGTGTGAGAGACAGAGACAGGCAGAGAGTGGACACAAGTTCATGTACAAAGGCCAGAGAACAACTTCCAGGACTCAGGTCTTTCTATTTGTGTGTGTGTGTGTGTGTGTGTGTGTGTGTGTGCATGAGCGTGCTGTGCCATGTACTTGGAAGCCAGAAGATGGTACAGTATCCCCTGAAGCCGCCCCACATGGGTGGTAGGAATCAAACTCAGATCCTCTGGAAGAGCAGGAAGTGCTCTTAATGCTGTCATCTCCTAGCCCTAGACTAGTTCACTTTATTTTCACAATGCCACACCTCAAGATGGATGCTGCCATGGTCCTTTAGATGGAAGAAGCAGAGCAAAGACACATACAGCTGCTCAGGATTGGAAGGCTGGAAAATCGAGAACTGAAGATTTTGTCTTGTTTTTATCACATCTATGCATTTAATGTGTGCCATGGCGCACATGCGGATGTCAGAAAACAGTGTCTCGTAATCCATTTTTCCTTCCATCATCAGAAGGGTCCCAGAGTTCAAATTCAGGTCATCTAGCTGAAAAGTAGCAAGTACCTTTACCTGCTGTGGCATCTTGTAGGGGTTTTTGTTTGTTTGCTTGGTTGGTTGGTTGGTTGAGGGTTTTTTTAAGATTTATTTTGTGTGTTTGCCTGCATGTATGTGTGCAATGTGCAGGTCTGGTCCTTCGGAAGGTCAAAAGACAGAATTTGTTCCCCTGGAACTGGAGTTACAGATGTGACTGTAAGCTACCATTTGGGTATTGGGAACCAAGCCAGGGTCCTCTGTAAAAGCAAGAAATGCCTTGTCTGCTGAGCCATCTCTCTGCAGCCCCCGTGGGTTTTCTTTTTGAGGTAAGGTTCTATGACCTTGAACTCCAGTTCTCCTGCCTCCACCTCCCAAGTGCTCGGGTTTGAGGTGTGTGCCACCACACCCAGTTTTCTGTGGTGCTACAGATTGGATCCAGGACTAGGTAGGCATTCGACCAACTGATCCACACAGCTCTACTCTGTATGTGAGACTAAGAAGTCTTATTCCAGATCTGTACTCTTTAAACCTCTGGCCTAGGCTATGTTCCCAAAACAGGGAAACAAAAACTGAAAGATGCTAAGTGATTTCCCTGCTACCTCACCCCCACGTACGTGTGTCTGTGTGTGACTCACCCTCTTACATACACACACCCCACAATTTGTTCTTGAAATATGGTCTCTCTAGGTCACCGAGGTTGTTCTCAAACACCTGAAGCCCCTGCCGTGGTCTCCCAATTGCTAGGACTACAGTTACCCACATCTAGCACTGAGTGCTTAGCCCCTGTTCTACTTTACCCAGTTATCGGGGCCCTTTCCAATCCCTTACAGTTTCGGTTCCCACTTGCTGAAAAAGATATGATAGGAGATGAGCAGAAGAAAACCTTTCACATAGAAACAGATGAGAAGAATCTGTCCCAAGAGCACAGGAATGTGGCCCCAGGACTCTGCTCTTGCTCAGCCATCTGCTCACATTACTCACTGGAAGCCAGCAGGCTCACTTCCCTTTTGCTGTCTTAGCTCGGCACACAGGTTTTCTGCGGGCTTCTATCTTTAACCCCTGGGGGGTGAGGGGAAAAGGGCGGTACCTGGATGTTAACTTGGCTCTCACCTTGCTTCCTGAGCCCCCCTCAGAGATCCACCTGGTCTTAGAGTTGCCCACAATTTAGGCAAAATGCTTTGGCTTTTTCTGATTTGGGGGAAGTATTACGGGCATACAAAAAGATGTCAGCATCCATGCAGGCTCAGAAATGAGAGAGGCTGCATCAGTGGGAACCCCATGAACTCTGCACCATCTGCTGTTTGCTTCGTCTCAAATTCTTCACTACAACGAACTTGGCATACAGAGATGGGAAACTTCCAATAGGAGTCTAAGAGCAGTACACAAATCGCTACGTGCCTGTAGACTTCACAGAAATGATGTCACATTGTGCAATTCTTTGCTTCCAGCTATTGACGACGTGCAAACGTGACCGTTACCATGACATCCAGGGGCTCTGATCTTTATCCCACCTCCTGTGCCCCGGAGGTAATGACGTCCCCTGACTAGCCAGGAACTTGCCTCCCTTCTCCACTGTTTCAAAGTTGCTGGGCCTCCCCAGATTGGGCTCTCTTAGCTTTATACACTCTTTTGCTTAATAATGTGTATACAGACAAGGTGGCTTACCCTATTTAATATCTTGAAAATCTTTCTACAATGGTAAATGCAGCAGCATTTGCTTAGTTTTACTGTAATACAGTACACTGTGTAATGTATGGTAACTCCATACAGTGTCAACTTTTCTGTTGGAATGATTCAGTTTTATTTTTTATATTCATATTCTCTATTTCTCCTTTTTTTCTCAGAAAGTTTGCCTTGCTCTCCATTACAAGTAAGGGTGCTGTAAATGCATGTGGTCATTGGGCCTACGGTCTCTATATGTAAGAACTACTATGTGATCATTATTTTGTTGTATAATTATGTTACTGAGAGAATAACCTTTATATGTTCTCAATTTAAATTTCAACCCAACTCCTGGAGTTTCAGGTCTACTCCTGTTCACCACCTTGCTGTGCATTCCATCTTGGCTTTGAGGTTTTCTTTTTCTTTGGGTTTTGAGTGGTTTCCTTGGCAGCACTCTCTCACATCTTACAGCTCATTCTTAGCCTTTTCTGTACCTCTCTCAAGGCAAAACACGTCTTCTAGGCAACTCCACACCATTCTTGTTGCTGAACCAGTTAAAGCAAGGCCTTAGTCTGGCTCTTCCTGGACAAAAGGACTTGTCTGTCTATTGAAACAAGTTTCAGTATGTATCCCAGGCTGCACTTAAATTCAGTATGTTCCCACTTACGTAGGACTCAGGCATACACTATCATGGTCAACCTAAAGGGGACTTTTCTGTCTCCTCCAACTTCACTAACAAGAGAGGCAGAGAATATTCCTGGTTACACAGATCACAGGCACATAAACAACACACATAAAACCTTCTGATGCAGTGAAATTCAATCTATCTTGATGATCTGAATTAAATAAATTCCTGGAATTGCTGAAATCACACTATTGAACAAGTGAGGTGACCTTAGGAAAATCCTGGCCAATATAGCAGCCACTAGACATATGTGGAGATTTATGTTTAAAATATAACCAGTTAAAACACTATCATTCAGGTAGGTGTGTCTCTGTGAATTTGAGGCCAGCCTAGTCTGCAAAGTGCCAGCCTGGTCTACAAAGTGAGTTCTGTGACAGCCAGGACTACACAGAGAAGAACTGTCTTGAAGAGAAAGAGGAGGTGGAGGAGGAGAAGAACAGACAAGGAGGGAACAGAAGGCAGAGAGGCTGCGGCAGGCCCCACCCTCTCGTTTGACAGTGGAGGAGCTGAAATGAAGCAGACTTTGCATTGACTATAACCGAGGGGAGGGGAGGGGGGAGAGAGAGGAGATGGAGGAGGAGGAGGGGATAAGACAAGAAAAGAAGAGAAAAAAGCCATTCCTGGACCACGGAGCCCGCTCAGCTAGTAAACCACATGATAACCACATGATGACCTAATGATGTTAGTCAGTTCCCAAGATGCACATGGCAAACCAACTCTGAGAAGTTACTCTCTGACTTCTATGCACTATGGCACCCTCATGCCTGCTTATATAGATGCACACTAAATAAGTAAAATGTTTTAAGTGTTTTGTTTTGTTTTGTTTGTTTGTTTTGAGACAAGGTTTCACTGTGTACTCCTGGCTGTCCTGAAATTCACTACATGAACAGGCTGACCTTGAATTCACACAGATCTGTCTGCCTTTGCCTTACAAGAACTAAAATTAAAAGCATGTGACACCAGGCTCAGTCCTCCCCCCACTTTTAAAGTTTACTTGTTTGTTTGTTTGTTTTTTACAAGCTGTTCATGTCTATAACCTGCCCTTGGGGACCGAGGCAGGAGAGATAACAGCATGAAATCATGAGTGACCACATAGCATATTTAAGGTGAAATCTGGACCACACAGAGAGACTTTGTCTTCAACAAAACATTGAAAAATAAAATAAAGAGCTTTGTGGTACTCTTTGCATTTTTTTCTCCTCTGACTGTGCTAGTGAAGAGCTTTTGACCCTCAGATACTGCCTGTGATCTGCCTTTCCATGATCCTGAAGTTGGTGGGTTGGGGACCAGACAGGAGATAATGAAGCCGGATGAAGAAGTGAAAGGCAGAGCCTAGTGGACCTCCCCTCCCAGCTCACCTTCAACAGCCTCCAGCCATATCTGCCTTGCCACAGCACCAACTCACACCACCCAGGCTGGCTATAGCTTCATCTCCTTGACTATTAAAAACCCAGAAGAGTCTCTAACAACGCTGGCTGGAGTGATGCCCTGCAGTCACAGCCAGTATGGCTTGGCCCTCCATCTGCCGTGACTTTCTGCAAGCAGTTCCAACACTTGCCTGAAGCTTATGCTTTGTGCTCCCAGCTGCTGAGGTGGCAAAGCAGGGGCATGTCTTCCTCAGTTTCTGTGAAGTGTGTTCCTGCAAAGTACATAAGACTAAACCTTCCCCTAAGCTACATGTACACCTGTGGCCTATGCTGCATTTAGCTATGATTTTCTTTTTAAATGCTGTCTTCGAGTACAAATACTAAAACAGCTAGCAATGACAGCTCAGCATTCATGCTGAAACAGTGGTCCCCATAGTATGAGATGATTCCAGTCTGATCCTATATTGTGCCTTGACCAAGGTCTGAATGAATTTTCCCAAAATGATATCTTTGTCTGATTGGTCTCTGCAGGATGGTCACATTTGGAAATTTATTTTAAAAGAAATGTGTTTATGGGGCTGATGCTCCTCAGTTAAAGCACACTTACTGTTCTTGTGGAGAGGACTTAGGATGGATCCCCACCCACATTGTAGCTCACAATCAAGCACACCTCCAGTTCCAGGGGATCCAACAGGGATGACACACAAGGACCATACATGTATGCAGACAAAACATTCATACACATATAGTCAAATATAATTATAAAAAACAAGTTTTTAATGAATAATTTCTAAATATCTCTTTCTACAGTGCACAGAAGCCCCTTAGTGCCAGAAGTGCTTCATACCTTCTACTCTAGGCACACAGACACACACACATGGAGACTTGAACACAAACACCACACACATAAACACACCACACACAGAGAGACACAGAGACACACATGCACACACACAAAGGCACATGCACACACACACAGACACACATGCACACACACAAAGGCACACACACAGACACACAGAGAGACACACACACTGCTATGAATCTGAAACCATCTAGTTATGCACACTTCTGCTGCTTTCATTTCCTTAGCACAATATTGTTTCACTTCATGGCATGGTTAAGCTCTGAGAAATGCATCATTAACAGCCATGTCATTGCTGTGAACATAATAGCCAAAATTCACAGGAACTATGATGGCTTTATGTCATTATATGATATGATCTTTATTTCTGCAGTGCTAGGGACTAATGAGAGCCTTAAACTTGCTGGGCAAACTCTGCCATATGCCCCGGGCCCTTGCTCATGTAAATGCCTGACCAGCAGCCCTAGAGAAGAGAGGCCTTTTTCTGTCAGAGGGTCCTTGGGGCCTCTCCCAGTCTAGATCATTTTTTACACTATAGATACAATGTCTGTAACTTATAAGTCTATCTGCCATTCCCATATGTTGTGATCTCCTCAAGGTAAAGGACTGTGTCTTGGGTTGAATCTGCAGAACTAAAATAAAACAAAACAAAACTGATACATAGTTTATGCCCAAATGTGTTGATGGAATCAAGATGGAAAGGATCTGAGATCTGACACATTTCATAGTCATAGGAACACTGTGAAATGACCCAGATTACTTTTCCAATGACTGTTTAAACTGACCCAGGTATATTGGTGTCATGCATGCTTAATCCCAGTACTCACGATACTCAGTACTGACAGGCAGGTTCTTGGAGTTGGAAGCCTAGACTACATAGCAAGACCTTATGTCAGAAAACCAAAAAGAAAAGAAAAAAGAGTGGGGGACAGGAATGGTGGGAGGAGGGGACAAGCGAAGAGTGCAGAATGTACACAAGACCAAACGATCTAAGGGCCCAACTTGGCCTGTTCTTACACCACTGCATTCCTGCCAGGCTTTTAATGGCTTAGGAAAACATCACCCTTCTTAGGGAGATAACTGTCAAAAAATTCTCTGCTCTTAGGAAACAAATTAGACAGAGCTCTTCTTACTTGTTAGCTCAGGCGATGCTGCACAAATGCACACCCTGGTCCATGCACACCACCAGAACTTTCCACAGCCCATATGGAAACGGAGGTTCATGCTCCTTTTCATCTCACTTTCATGGGTTTCCTTCACCAAATCTAATACATAGTCACTATAAAACGCCTTTCCTGGTTTTTGCTTTTTATAGTATATGGAACTCAAAGGCATTGTTGAGTAAGCTTTTGATGGCAGTATTTTTAGCTACATTGAAATTAAACCACTATTTCATAAAAGTTATTTTCTGGCTCTTCTATCACTATCAGCTTTAAATCCTTATGTTTCAAATGGAGCCAGGTGTGTTTTAATAGATGTACAGCCTCTTTCCCATAAATTTTCTCTCTTCCCTAGAAGGTAAATTTCCTAGGGCAGGAAATAGGACTTTGTTTCTTGTTTGATTTAGTTCTTAACTAGTTCATCTGTCTTTGTGCCTAATAGAGGAAGTGGTGACACTACTGTGTTTTGTCTGCTGCTCACTTTCACACTGTACTTTAATTCTCTTGGCTTTTGATACAGAACAAGCAGATTTAATCATTTAGGAAGCAAGCTGGCCCATAGACCACACACTGTGCCCCTTTTTAAAAAAGAAAATAAAATTACTTGTGGTGTGTGTGTGTGTGTGTGTGTGTGTGTGTGTGTGTGTGTGTGTGCATGTATGAGCATGCAGGTTCCATGATCAGAGAATGACTTGCAGAAGTTGGTTCTCTTGTTATACTATGTAGGTCGCAGTCATCAAACACAAGATTGCAGGCTTGACTACAAGCCTGAATCACTGACCATCCCAGCCCAGGTCTGCACTGACACTTAACACACTTATATTGAAACAGTTGTGCAGATACCGGAAACAACCATCAGAAGCTCGTGAAAATGGTAGTGGCTGTCTTGTTTAGCGAGAGACAGATACACACACACACACACACACACACATACACACACACACACACACACACACACACACGAGGGGAGGAGAGAGAGAATATATGAATGAGTCACACTTTTTCTAAGTTCATGTGCTCTCCTCCCCAACTTCAAAAGGAAGCATAACTCCTTGTCTGTCTTAGATTTCCTTTCTCCTTTACGATGTCTACAGAGCCCCTTTCTTCACATCTTTTTAGTGGATGGTTACAGACACTGCTGGGATTTATAAAAAAAAAAATCATTTTCTTTGCATTAGTGAACAATCTCTTCTTGCCAACTCACTAGAAATGAAGTTATGATTCTAATTCTGCCTTCTCTTTTCTCAGTGCAATCTTTACCTTCTGTTCCTCTCATCCTACTTTCTACATCCTGAGGGTCAAGATCAGTCTTTTGTCCAGGCTTCCCCAGCTCACGCTTTAACCCTAGCACAAAATGGGAATGCAGCAACTTCAAACATTCCCAGGCACAGTCAGCCCTCTGCTCTACCTTCTGCCAGTCACTGATATAGACCAAACAATGCTTGCCCATCTCCACTCTAGGCTGATCCTACAGAATTATGCAATCTTTGTCCACCAAGGATATAATATGACAGTGAGCCAATCAGTTGTGTAGAATTTTAAAAGTCATTCTACTGATGAACAGAAAGATGAAATGAGAGTGGGAGATGAGTAAAAGGTCTTGGCAGTAACTGCAGAAAACACACTCAGGTCTGGAGTAGGGAATGCCATAATGCAATTTAGGAGAGGAGATGGCCTTAGGACACCCTTAGCAGGGGCTGAAGAGATGGCTTGGTGCTCAACAGACAGCACTCACAGCCCCTGCAGAGGACCCAGGTTCTGCTTTGAGCATCCAGAGACCTGATGATTAGGACTGAGGTCACACAATTTGGAGAAAACTCAAAGTTGGGCTTTTGTGGCTGAAAATGCCCTTTACAGAGATGAGAAGAAGGGGAGGGGCAGAGGGATGGGTTAGATGGCTCTGCAGCTTAAAGGAACTTGCCGCCAAGCCTGACAACTGAGTTTAACGCTCAGGGCACAAGCAGTAGGAGAGAACTGACTGCCATGCATTGTCCCCTGATCTACACACATACAACTGACCACACACACACAAACACACACCACACACACACA
>PVIH01026616.1:0-18418 GCA_004025045.1 Sigmodon hispidus | reverse complement strand
TCCACCCATCCATTCATCCATGCACAAACCCACTCATCCACCCACCCATCCATCCATTCATCCACCTACCTATCCATTCATCCATGCACCCATCCACTCATCCACCCACCCATCCAACCATTTTGACATAGTCAGTTACAGAAACCCATGCTGGAACTGAAATGACTTTGTCTCAGCCTCCTCCATGCTGGGATTACAGGTGCACACCACCAGGTTTGACTTCAAAGTTTTCTTTTGTTCCTGTAGGGTTTTAGTTCAGGGTGAAGCACTTGTCTGGCATGCACTAGGTGCAAATTCCAGCACAATAATAAGTAACTAAAAACGGTTTTAGAGCACTTGCCTGGGAAGACAAGGCTTTTAGGTGATGTCTGGTGCTGAAAAAAGAAAGAAAGAAAAAAATCTGTTTAAACAGATTCCCACCTTTGATCCCAGCTGTTGGGAGGAAGAGGCAGTTGGATCTCTGTGGGTTCAAGGCCAGTCTGGACTACAGAGTGAGTTCTAGGACAGTCAGGACTACACAGGGAAACCCTGTTTTGAGAAACAAAAACAAAACAAAAACCAAAAAGCCAAAAACCAAAAAAAGGTGGTTGTGTGTAGGTACAAGTCAGCCCTGCCTAGTCCCAGATAGAAGAAAGTATCCATATTTCTCTTTTCTTTCTTCCTTTCCTTCTCTTTCTATCTCAGTTGGGTCTGTGTTGGCCAAGAGGCTGTTCTCAAGCTTCTTGGCTGAAACAAACAACCCTCTTTATTCAACACCTCCAGGTGCTGAGATGACATCTCTGTCAGATTTGTCCCCTTAAGAGAAGTGCATGTATATATAACCTATCATGCTTACTAACTGACTCAAGCAGGTCATGTGGCCTCTCTAAGCCTTAATTAATTAATGAAGCATTCTGTAAAGCGTTGTGAATTGTCAGGGCCTAGTGCATGGCAATCAGCCTGAAAGGAATGTAGCTTTGTCTCCAGTGTTTGCTGAACTCCAGTGTTTTTATCTGTTTCTACAGAAAGAATTGACACACATATGCCTGAATCCAGCCTGAAACCCAAGGAGGTAGGGCACAGATTACCATCATGTCCCCTGTCCCCCACCCAGGATTTATGGTAGAATGGAGAAGATAAGGCGTGTTTGTACCCAGAGGTTTTAGTCACCATCATCCAAATACTGTGTCCACTTCAGAGCAGCAGGTGAGCTGATGAAGAGAGACAGGCCCCACAGTAGCACCTTCTGAGATGTCAGAGAGAGCTATGGGAGCAGAGTACAATGGTACACAGTATATCTGGCACATAATAAACAGGAGCCTGCCACGTAGTAAGGCTTTCTAACCATATTCAGGGTTACTATTGTTGTGATGGAACACCATGACCAAAG
Organism: Sigmodon hispidus; assembly: GCA_004025045.1. Classification (NCBI taxonomy): domain Eukaryota; kingdom Metazoa; phylum Chordata; class Mammalia; order Rodentia; family Cricetidae; genus Sigmodon; species Sigmodon hispidus. The sequence goes on along the minus strand of PVIH01026616.1, from coordinate 17,049 downwards.
CAAGTGGGGGAGGAAAATGTTTATTTGGCTGGACACTTCTATGTCTTCTCTTTATCATAAAAAGAAATCAGGCCAGGAACTCAATCAAGGCAGGAATCTGGAGGCAGGAGCTGATGCGGAGGCCATGGAGGGGTGTTGCTTACTTACTTGCTCCCCATAGCTTGCTCAGCCTGCTTTATTATAGAACCCAAGACCATCAGCCCAGAGAGGGCACCACCCACCATGGGCTGGGCCCTTCCCCATCAATCACTAATTAAGAAAATCTACAGGCCTTCCTTCCTTCCTGGTCTTACAGGGCATTTTCTTAGTGAGGTTCCCCCTCACAGATGGTTCTAGCCTGTGTCAGGCTGACAAAACCAGCCAGCGCACTGACTCTTTGTCACCTTGACAAACACACCTCACTGAGAAGCCACAATCTTTCCCTCCCTGTTCATTCCCAAGATCACACATTGATGTCAACATAGCATAAGAAACATTCCAGATATTAAAGTCCCAAAACTTCAAAAATTCAGACACTTAAAAATTATCTGTTTAAAATATCTAATTTCGGGCTGGAGAGATGGCTCAGTGGTTAAGAGCACTAACTGCTTTTCCAGAGTACCTGAGTTCAATTCCCAGCATCCACATGGCAGCTAACACCTGTCTGTAATTCCAAGATCTGACACCCTTACACAATTATACGTGCAGGCAAAGCACCATTCCACATAAAATTAAAATAATAAAAAAAATCTAGTTTCTTTTAAAATCCCAGATCTTTTAAAATCCAATGTCTCTCAATAGTGGGCTCCTGTAAAATCAAAAAGAAATTAAATATTTTCCTACTTTAAGAGAGAAGAACCAGAGTTCAGTTACAATCAAATCAAAGCAAACCAAAAACTATGTAAATCACTCAATGTCTAATAGCTGGGATTCACCAGTGATCTTTCCCTCTAAGGGTGTGGTTCACTCCTCTGTTCCGCCTTCTGCAGCACACACAGCTCTCTTTGAGTCTCTGGCTCGCTCCAGTCTGCAGCTGCTGCTATTCTTGGTGGTCATCCCCTGGTGCTGACATCCCCAAAATTCTGGGCTCTCTTCAGGGACTGCAGCTCTGTCACACACAGTGCCAAGCCTCAGATGTTGTCCATGACTCCTTCATACCTTCAAAACCAGCATCACCTGGAAGAGTGTTAACACCCCCAAGTTTGGCTGCCAATGTGAGGTACAACCTTGGCTGTTTCTGGAGCACAGCTTCTTCATGCTAACCCTGAGGAAACATTTCCCAGAAGACTTCACCTCAATGATACTGGTCTCTTCTCAATCACAGCTGATTCTTCAGCCCCATCTGTTTAGCATCCATTGTCCCAGCAAAGCGAAGATTTCACTTTAGCGTTTCTGGTTCCTTGTTAATCGCAGCTGACTCTTCAGCACTAGCTGACCAGACATCGAAGGTTCTTCACACAAAATGGCCCAGTAGATTCTTTGCTTCCCTCTAAAACCCCACAAGCCCGATCTTCATCATCTGTACTTACCATCTCATCAATCTTATCTACCAACCTCCTACAGAACGGCCCACTGAGCTCTCTAGCCCAAAGATACAAAGTCCTTTCAGTCTCCTCTGAAGTAACATGGTCAGGTCTGTCTGTCACAGCCATAATCCTGGCACCCATTTTTCTCTTAGGTATGCTTGCTGTTGCTGTGATGAAACTAGCCAGCACCACATGATGTGGGAACAGAGTGGAGTCTGTGGCTGTGCAAAGCTGCATGGTCACATTCAAGACTCAGTTTCCTCATTTGTAAAAGAGAGACAAATTAAAGACTGAAGTTCCCAATGAGAGACAAAGGACCATAGCTTTACCCTCTTTCCTTTTCCTGAAATGAAAGAGGCACACGGGAGCAGACCAGGAGCTGTAGGGTATGCCCACTGGACATAGGCCTCCCTGAGGGGAGCAGGGGACAGATGTGGGGATGGGAGGAAGTCCCCATGGGAGATGGTGCCCAGGCCTTTCTGCTGGGACAAGCAGCCAGCTTGGGAGGAAATAAATGCCTAATGAAAGTCTACTTGGGCTGAGTAACAGGAAAAACTGCCAAGCTGAGAGACGCTAGCTATGACTCTGACCCAACCCAGGTATTCAGAGCTAAAGGCTGGCCATTCCTGGGAAGGCTCTAGAACAAACAGTCCAGCCCTAAGATGTCAGTCTTTTTTTTTTTTTTAAGATTTTTCTTATACCCTTCACTACTCCCCCTCCCTTCCTCCTCCCCCATCCCATCGCCCCATTCATTCCCCAGGGAAGCCAAGGGATCCCAAGGTGAGTCAGTTCAGTCTGGCTTATCCAGCTGAGGTAGGTATGCCTCAGTATCTATGCTGAGTAAGATGTTCCTCTGTAGGGAATGGGCTGCAAGAAGCCAGTTCATGCACCAGGAATAAACTCTGGTTCTACTGCAAGAGGCTCCACAAACTGCCCACGCCTGTTCCACTGTCATCTACATGTAGAGGGTTTAGTTCCTTTTCATGGAGGTTCCTCATCGGTTATTTCAGAGTCAGTGAACTCTCAATAGCCCAGGTCAGCCTTCTCTGTGGGTTTCCTTCTCATGATCCTGATCCCTTTGCTCATATACTCTCTCCTCCCTCTCTTCAGCTAGACCAGGAGCTCGACACAGTGCTTAGCTGTGGATCTGAGCTTCTGCCTTCATCAGTTGATGGATGAAGGTTCTCTTCTGCTGGGGCTCTCCAGCTTTTTTTTTTTTTTAAACAGGAGGCAGTATCTTGCTGTGCAACCCCTACTAATCTGGAACTAACAGCAATCCTCCTGCTCCAGCTTCCTAAAGTGAGCCATCACTTCTGGCTCTAAGATTGTTAATCGCAGGGTGCCTGCCATCATTCATTGACCTGCCTTCCTGTTTACTAGATCTGACACATATAGGGGTGTTTCAGGGATAGTTAATTTTAGGGGTCAGTTTGACCAGATCACTGATGCCCAGCTGGTCAGTGTTTCCCCTTTGAACATGGGTGAGTCTCTGAGGGTGCTTCTGAAAGAAAGTGATTAGCATTTGCTTAGGAGTGAGGAAGACTCACCTTCCTTAAGGCTGGGTCATTAGTGACTCCTCCAGAGGGTTCCCTGTGTTGTGAGTTACCATGTGGGTGCTGAGAACCAAACATAGGTCATTGGCAAGAGGAACAATTACTCTTAACGGCTGAGCTATCTGTCCATACCTTTGTCTTTTTTTAATGTTTTATTTCTTTTAAATCATGGCAAGGGTTGGGGAATATGTGTACATGTGATTGCAGGTGCTGAATCCCTGGAGCTAGAGTTCCAGGCAGCTGTGGGCTGCTGTATGTGGGTGCTGGGAACAGAACTCCTTTTTGAGAGCAGTACACACTTTTGACCACTGAGCCATGTCTCCAGTCTCTGCTGCACTGTTCTCATAGGATTAAAAAAAAAAAAAATTCAAACCAAATCTCACAAAGACAGCTTGTGTTTGGTGCCTCACTCCTGCCAATGGCTGCCCAAAGCACTCTGCCTGTGAGTCTGTGACCCTCTGTGAATATCAGATGTTGTATCCATGGAAGAAAGCTGAACACAAAGGGATAGATAGGCCAGTTGCTGGAGGTCACAGGACAAGCATACGACCCAGCTGGGTTGTAAGCCTGTGAGGTCTGACTTGGGCTCTACCCTTGTCCTCTGACCTATGCCCTCAGAGAAGAGAGAGGGCTTTGGGTGCTTCAGGAAAGATGGCAGAAGGGGAGGGCTCAGCTGATGGCATCACGAGGTTGGCTACTCTCTGCAGCAATGGCCCTCAAGCACAAGGGTCTCAACCCTCCTCTGCTGGAAAATCCCCCATGTATTTTGTGGTGATGCCTTTTCAGCCCACAGTCCTACTCATAGCCCCTGAGGCTTACCCCCATCTTCTACCCCCTCCCCCCGTGGCTCCCCCCTCCCTTCTCCTGCCTCTTTCTGGTTCTCAAACATATCATGTTGGCCCCAGGGCCTGTGCATCTGCTGTCCCTGATCCGGTACACTGCCTCCCCATAAGGATGCAACTCACGGTTAACTTATCCCAGAAGGCTCTCTCTGTCCATCCAACCCAAAACAGAGTTTATGCAAATACATCTAGAAGGGCTAGAGAAATGGCTCAGTAGTTAAGAAGGCTTGCTGCTCTTGCAGAGGGCCTGAGTTCTGTCCTCAGCACCCACATTAGGGAGCTCACAGCCACCTGAAACTTCAGCTCAGGGGATCAGCCATCCTCTTTGGTCTCCATGATCACCTAAACACACGTGCTCATGACCACAACACACACTCATGTACACTCACACACAATTACACATGATACACATAATTAAAAATAAAATGGGTTTTTAAAGGCATTTAGAATGCCAGGGCAGACCTCACGATATAGCTCAGTCCTTTGCATACAGGAAACCTTAGTTTTAACCCCCAGCACCACAAAAACAAGCATGGTGGTGCTGCATGGTGGCAACTTCTGCATGGCGGGGGGAGATGAGAAGATCAGGAATCAGGAGTTCAAGTCCAGCCTGGATGACATGGTTTCCACAGACTTATGCATTAAATGCTTGATTATCAGCTGGAAGCACAGTCTTAGTGGAAGATGGGGCCTTGTTGGAGTTTGTAGGTTGCAGAGGTTGTGCCAGTGAGGATCACACCCCTGTCGTCTTGTTCTCCCAGCTTCCTGTTCACCATGACATGACTTCCTATGCCACAAGCTCCTACCACCATGGTGCCCTCTCTGCCCTAGAATCTGAGGCCAAATGACCACAGGGTGACCCCTCTGAAAACATGAACAAATGTCTTTCTTCCCGTTAGGGGTTCACTCTGAGATTTGTCACACACAAAAAATGCAAAGATGATTAACATGACCTAAAAGTGGTATGAGCTATGTAGATGCCACATCCATCACTGGGACATGTTCTGAGCACACCACAAAAGTTTAGGGTCAGTTGACATAACACTCCTAGGTTCCTGGCAGGTCAGGTGTCTTGAATACAGTTTTGATATGAGACATTTCTCACTTGCTATGGATTGTTAGGGACAGAACTACACTTCAAAGTAGAGATGTATAGAGACAACATGGTAAAAGGAAAATGTCAAAAGAGGAGCCCAGTTGCTGAGCATTTATTTATATGTATGTGTTATATGTGTCTCTGTGTGTAGGTACATGAGCCTGTGCATGTACAGACAGATCAAAAGAGGAAAGTCCAAGTCCTGGTCTATCTTAGCTGTACCTAAAGTATGTCTCTAGCTTTTCTCCTTGAGATAGACTCTCACTGAATCAAGAACTAGGCAGCAAGCCCCAGCGATCCTCCTGTCTCCTCTTCCACTCTCCACAGTCCTGGAGCTATAGGCTGGGGCAGAAGCCACACACCATCTTTTAATTAAGAAAACATGAGTATGAGTATTTGCCTGCATGGAGACCTGTGTACCACATGCATGTCTGGTGTCTGAGAAGGTCAGAAGTGGGCATCAGATCCCTGGAACTGGAGTTACAGTGATCTAAGAGAAGTTATGAGGGTACAGCCAGTGCTCCTCACTGCTTAACCATCTCTCCAGACTCACACGCCGGCCGCCTTCTTACATGGCTCGTCGTACGTTCATCCTCTGAGATGAAAACTTTCCATTCTGCACTTAGCTTCCTAAGCAGGAAGTCTCAAAACTGACCAGATTCGTTAGGCCCCTCCCTGCCATAGTAAGCAAAAAACCCTGAGGGTCCCCTCACATGGAAGGAAGCTGAGTTGAGAAGAAGACACAGAACAGTGCAGCTGCCTGGGAGAGGTTTAGACCAACTGAGCCACCTGGAAAGGACACTCTCCAACCTGCTGGGCAGCCTGGGGGCTGTGCAGTGTGCTCCAGGTTCCCAGACTTGTGAGCTGCCACTGGTGCTGGAGTGGGCTTTGGGGACGAAGCTGTCTTTGAGTCATTTCTGCTATGAAAGCACCCCTCTACCCATACTCCTGTAGCCCTAATAAAGCTCATTGGTTCCCCAAGTTGGACTTCAGTGGTATGTCTACTGTCATAGACTCCCTATCTGAGGCAAGAATACATGTATTTTTCATCTCCCAGGAAAAGTTTTGTTGTCCAACAGGGTCCTGGGGATTTGAACTTAGGTCCCATACTTACACAGGAAGTTCTCCTAACCATCTCTCCAGCCTTTATTTTTGAACATTGTTTATCTTGTTCCTAATATAACTTACTTAGTAGGAAATCTAAATATTTTAATTTCTAGAATTGGTTGAATTTAACAACATGAGACCCAGCAAGCCAGTGCCAGCCTGGTATGCTCACACAGTTTCTGTCCTGGACAAAACCCTGTATATTCAGCACCCACTGACCAGTGCATATGAGTATCTGTTGAGCAGTGTTCTAGAGTCTGGGGACACAGCAGAGAGGAAACTTGTTCCTCTGGTGCAGATGTTCAGGAGAGACACAGTGAGTTAGTTCATCAGCCTGCAGATGATTCTGTCAGTCAGGGGGAATGCAATCTGGTGACAGGGCGGGAGTCTGGAAGAACTAGGATAATAACACGGCCTGACTATGTGCCATGAAAAGATGACTAACGTATCTGAGGAGGCTGAGGCAAAGGAAGCACAAGTTTGAGGCCAGCCGGGGCTACAGAGCAACACTCTTTAAAAAAGAAAAGAAAAAAAAGGAAGGAAATAAAGAAAGAAAACAAAGACTGACAGACATTGGAGCAAAGCTTAAATGAACCCTGCAGACATCTGAGGAAGAGCGCCCCAGGCTGTAGTCACCGTAGTGCAGAGGCCTTAAGGAAAGTGGCAAAGGCCCCAAGTGAAGGGGCTTCAGTGGATGCACAGTAAAAGAAGCCAGGAAGGAGCTGGGATAGGGTTCTGGAAGGTGTGAAGCGGAGGTCTTATCTCCTTTTGTTGCAATGGAATAAACTGAGGCCTCAGTTCACAGAGGTGGTTGTGAAAAGCCCAGATTTTGGGGGAGGGGGTGCTTGCCCTGACTCTAACCATTTGGCACCCTTGTCTTCATGCTCAGGACTACCAGTAGGGGTCGACAGGCCCCCATTCCTCTAATTCTCCCTACAAGAAGGGCCTGAGCCCTAGACTCTCCACTCTCAGGGCAGCTCCATGGATATCAGGACCAGGATTAGACACCCAGTGTTGGGATCACCACTAGAGTTTCTGGAACTCAATGGAACAGCTTCTCTCCTTTGAATGTCTGCTGGACTGAACCGGATTGTGTATGTGTTGGGGGCGGTGTTGAAGCAGAGGGACGAAGAGCAGACAGGTAGAGTCACACACAGGGAGAAGCAACAGACCCGAGGACTACACTGATGCCTAGCAGATGGACAGGATGATATCATGGGTGTCAGACCCACCCACTGGAGCGGTCCTACTCAGCTCTCATGCACAGCTGTCTTGAAGTCATTCATAAAGCTTGACACACTAGGGTTTGCACATTTCTATTGTGTCTTGCAAAATGGACACACAGCCCTTCCCTGCACTTGTCTAAGAGGAGATTGGGAAAATCTAACAAGTGGGTTCCCTGTGGGCAAGGTTGTATAGACAAAGGATGGCTGAGGAGTGGAGGCCATAACTCAGAGCTTATACAGCACACGGCCCTGAATGAAACGGGGAGAGAAGAGACTCAGTCGGGTTCCAAGCAGCTGGGTCGGTGGGTTCTGGGGACCTGGATGAATTCTGGAAAGCTGTGATGTTTGTTTCTTTTGTGGCACTAAACAAGGGTGGGAGTAATACAGGAGAAGAACCCCAAATTTGGGGGTCCCCAAAAGGCTCATGGAGCCTGGGGCACATTTTTTAATGCTTTAGCCCAGGTAGGATGCTGTGATCCTCTGCATCAGGAGAGAACCAGAGGCTGACTGTCTGCTTGACTCAGACAATTGTGGCAGTTCAGCCCAGGCCTGTTCGATATTCTATTGACAAATTCACCTTGGCAACCTGAAGCCTGTTTCTCAAGAACACTACGACCTCATGGTGATACTGTGCCTTAAAGGCACACCTTCAGAGGCTCCTGGCTAGCATATGACTAAGAGGAGGGGGCAGGGCCAAGCAGGAGCAAGATGTGGGGCCCCTCCATTCTTCATTCATAGCTATACATCTAATCTGTGATAAGAGGCCCCTTTTGTGTCTCCCCCCCCCCCCCCCGCCAGGCTCAGGACCTGACAATGAAACCCCTAATCATATTTGCCAGAGTAGATGCTCAGCATTAAGTGCTGTTCTGGAGGTGGTATCTAAGAGCCAGAGGCGGGGTGCATTGAGGGGGGAATCACTGACGTATGTTACTACTAATCAGTCCTCTAATGAGAAACACGAACATGACATCGGCTAATCAATGATGATCAGAGCTGTGTGGGCTGTTTCCACAAATGTCACCCTTTCTTTCTTAGGCTCAGGGTTGCCTGCAGCATGGGATGCGTGCTACAGAATTGGGACACACACACACACACACACACACACACACACACACACACACACACAGGTGTTTCCTCACCAACCCTTCAATGCCTGAAAGGCAAAATGCAGCATGACTCTGACCCCTGGGTCAGCCTGAAGAGCAAGTAGAAAATAGTCTGGGCCCAGCTATCCATGGCTCAGCCGCTTAACCCCATATACCATTGAATCTGTGTCTGACTGTGGAGATCTATTTGGGGGAACAAAGGCAGAAGGTAGGTGGGGCACAAGCGGGAAGGTGCCTTCGGTGGGAAACTGAGAGGGGATGAAAAAGCCACTGCAGAGTATGGGAGGAAGAATCCTCGGCCGTCTCTGTGTACTTAACAGCTGTGGCTGCCTTTTAGAATTCCAAGAAAGACTGCTCTCCCACACCAGCTCTGGTAGATTTCTGTGGTTCTATACAACATGTCTTGGCTTTTATAGTACTAATTCTTGGACCTTGGGGTGAAAAAAAATAAAATCTAATCATTGCCAGCAGGTTGAAAATTCGAAGGATCTTTTCTGTTTATGGTTCTTCTGCAAGGCACTGCCATTCTCTCTGATAGATGATAACACCAGCTCCAGGCTGGTGAGTGGGGGTGGGAGACCCATTTCTGAATCTTCCTACTTAAATGAGTCAAAGAATACAAAATCACCCCATTATAATCATTACTGTCAAACCACAGGGCAGCCAACTCGCTGACACAGGCCAGACGGACATCCGGGAGAAACTGGTATTGACAGAGCTGCTTCTGTGAAGAGACAGAAAGTTGCAGGCTTGGTGCACCTATCCTGGCGGATCTGCTGCTTCCATTTTCTTCTTCAGCCAAAACCAGAGCTGTGTTATAATTTCATGGGTTCCAAGTATGTCAGTGCTCATGAAACAGCATTAAAAATTGCATCTTCAAGCTGGCATGATAACGCTTCCATAAAATCCCAGCACTCAAGAGGCAGAGGCAGGCAGATCTCTGTGAATTCAGTTCAGCCTGGATTACACAAAAAGTTCCAGGTCAGCTATGGCTACACAATAAAATCCTATCTTTAAAAAAAATTATACTTTGAACTGTGTTAGTATAATGGCCAGCAGATTATGATAAAAGCTTTGGCCTCGTTTACGCTCCTGATTTAAAAAGAAAATACATCTACCTATGGTAGAATATTATTCAGCCTTCCCAAAGAAGGGGATTCAAACACTTACTACAACAAAGAAAATACCAAGGGTCCTATGACCAGGACACAGGAAGACACCACTATGGGATTCCAGCTACATGATGCCTTAGAACGGTCAGGTACAGGGCTGGAGAGAAGATATGGCTCAGTGACTTAGAGCACCTTCTGCTTTTGTAGAGGACCCTAGTTCACATCCCCGCATCCACACAGCAGCTCATATTCATCCATAATTCTAGTTCCAGGAGATCCAGTTCCTTTTTCCTACCTCCAAAGATACCCAGTCTGGTGTGTGTGCATGCACGCACACACACACACACACACACACACACACACAAACCCAAGACATGCATATAAATATAAGCCACACACTACACATGCACACACATACACACAAACACCTACATATAAACCACATACTACATACTAATATGCACACACACACATACTACATAAAGGCGAAACACACAAAAATAAAATCTTTCAAAATAGGTTCACAGAAGCTGTAAGGTTGGAGGAGGCAGGAATGAACCCTGAATATTTAATAAAGACAGAGTTTCTGTGTGGGAAAATGAAAGACTCTTAATTTATGAAAAGGCTTGCCTAACAGTATTCAAAAGTTTAGCATAACCATGCACTGAAAAATGAAGATGGTAGGTTTATGTTACATATATTTTATTGTGGGGATAGAATACAGGGTTCTACATCATGAAGTACTTTGCTACAGGTCTACATCCTCAGCCTGTGTGACCATGTACGTATGTGAGTATCTATTTCCTTATTTTTATAACAGATTTTGCTTAATTTCCCAGGCTGCACTTAAATATAAGATTCTCTGAGGGTGAGGGTGGAGCACACCTTTAATCCTAGCACTTTGGAGGCAGAGGCAGGCAGATCTCTGAATTATAGGCCATCCTGCTCTGCATAGTGAGTTCCAGGACTCACAGGGCTACACTGTGTCTAGAGTGGGGGATTAAGATTCTCCTGCCTCAGGGGTTGGAGAGATGACTCAGTAGTTAAGAATAGCTGCTTCTCTTCCAGAGGAGCAGGGTTAAGTTTCCTCACCAAGTGACCCACACTTCCTGTAACTTTAGCAGGAGGGAATCCAATACCATCCTCTGGACTTTGTGTGCAGAGAACATGTATATACACACACATAAAATAAAGCAAAATTAAAAAATTCTTCTGCCTCAGCCTCCTGAATAGCTGGAATTGCAAGCATGTACCACCATGTTGAGATCACCACAAATTTTAAATATATAAATTTAAAAAAAAATTATGACCCAGTTATGACCAATTATGAAAGTGTAGTGGCACATACTTTTAACCCTAGCACTCAGGAGGCAGAGGCAGGCAGATCTGTGTGAGTTCAAGGTCTGCTGTCCTACACAGTGAGTTCCAGGCTAGCCAAAGCTACGTATCAAGACTGTGTCTCAACAAAACAAAACAAAACAAAACAAAAAAACAAACAAAAAGCCGGGCAATGGTGATACATGCCTTTAATTCCAGCACCCAGGAGGCAGAGGCAGGTGAATCTCTGTGAGTTCCAGGCCAGCCTGGTCTACAGAACAAGTTCCAGAACATCCAGGGCCATTACACAGAGAAATACAAAAACAAAAAATCAAACAAACAAGCAAAATAATAGTAAGGCAATTAAGACTGGGCTATAGCTCAGCTTTCATGACACTAATACCTGGATTTGATCCCCAACACTGCACAACTGCAGTCTGAACACTCAAGAGGCAAAGGCAGGATCTTTCAGAATTCAAGATCATCCTCAGCAACCTAGTTTGAGGCCACTTTGGCCTACATAAATCCATGTCTTGGAAAGAAAGAAAGAAGTAAAAAGATTTCCAGAAATCCTTAAGAGTAGTGAACACGGTGATGGAATGGAGAAATGCTCAGGACTACAGGATTGCTTTGTGCCTTTCTCAGTCAGGAACTTAGCTATACTAGAGGTATTTCTTCCAGCCAATGACTGCAGGCTGGAGACATGGAGCTTTATCCTTAAGGTCACCTGGTGATTATAAATAATATTTGAGACATAGTCCTTAGCTAGATATGAGGTCTGGGCCTGTAATCCTAGCACTCAGGAGGTAGAGGCAGATGGATTAAGTGTTGGAAGCCTACATGAAGCCCTGTCTCAACAAGTAAAAACTGTAAGAGAGATGCCGTCTGGCTCACTGCATATCCTTCTCAAGGTCATTGTCTTCATGTAAGTCTTGAGGTCAACTCTCCCCTACCTAGGGTATCTTTGGGGCTATAGTCTTAAAAATGCCAGCAGGAAGAGGCCATTGGTAAGGAAAATATAGACACTTGATTTTTGTGATGGTGTCTCTTGTTGTCCAAGCTGACCTTGAATTCCTGGATATTCCAGCCTCAGTTTCCAGCTGCTAAGATTAGAGACAGGCACCACCAACAGCCTGCTAGTCTTCTTTTAGAAGGACATTTTCCAGTTGCTTCGGACACCCACTGTTGTCTATAGGGGTGGTTCCTCTCAAAACCTTCAGCTTCTTCCTAGTTCTTTTGAGAGCAGAACACGGGGTGCTGTGGTGCCTTGGATTCCTTAATTTAACAATGCACACTTGCCTCTCAGGAGACTCCTATCTGGGAGGAAGGTCACACAGAGCTGGGGCCTCTCAGTGGAAACAATGGCCCTCCTCTAAGATATGTTAGTTCTGGGTGTTCAGGGGCTCCTAGGGTTCAAAGTCCTCAGAAGATGGTTGTTTCTATCCAAAGGCTCAGGAGTGTAAAGGCAGGGTGCAGTTCAGGAGGCAGGGCGCTTGAAGATCCTTCAGCCACCCCAGCATCAGAGAGGCATACACACAGGGCCCAGTTTATACACCCAAAAAGACATTAGGAATGCCGGGGCAGTCTGGGAGCCTCAGGCCAGCCCGGGAGGAGCCCGCCCCCTAGGGGAGGGCTCACCAAGTGCAGGACGCTGCACTCCTGCCCCAGCTCGGACTGAGCACTGGAGTTGTAGGTGAAGGGACAATCAGATGTCCCAGGAGTCCTCAGGGACCAGCGTGAAAAACATCTTTGAGAAATGAACTGGGAAAGGGGGCTTCTTGACCGAGATTCTCTTTCTGGAGGTAGAGCCAACAGGACACCCACACATTTTAGGATTCAGGAAGGCCAGAATATTGGATGAGTGACCACATCCCACGACTTCGTCATCGCACGGGGTGGGGTGGGGTCTGGGCCCAGGTGGGTAGGGATACTCCACAGGAAAGAAAGAACTTGCACCGAGGTCAGATTAGGTTGTAGAAATGACCAAAGCCCAGCTTGACAAACACAAGGTAGAATTTGGGGATGGGGGAGTCTAAGGCCTTATGTGCAGACCAGGCAGCAGGCTGGGCTCTATTAGCCAGCACCCATCGCTGCAAGATTGCCGACCACCTTCAGCGTTTGGCCTCAGGTCCTGCAGGGCCAACCCCACCCCCCACCCCAGGTGTTCTGCTTAGCTTGCGGCGCTCCCGCCCCAGGGGATCGATCGGCTGGCGGCGACGCGCAGCCGGGGCTCTCAGCCTTCGCCTCCGCCCCCTCCCCCGCTCGGGCTGCACAGGACGCGGCCTCTGAACGGCGTCCTCGCGGTTCCGGGCCGCGGCCAGACCGGGCTCCAGGCCAGCCGGGAAGGCAGAGACGCGCCTGGCCCTTCCGATCCGACCCGCCCCTCTGCCCCGGGTTTTGGGGGAACCAGACGAAAGCTAGCTCAGCTACTCTGCCTGCGGTGCCGGCACCCCTTCTTCTCCCACCCTGGCTCCAAATACCCCCTCGGGCGCGCGCTTAACTCTCTGCGCGCCGCGAGACTGGAGCAGGGGAGGCGGGTGGGGGCAGGGAGGCGGTGGCGCCTCGGCTGACGAACACTTAGGGGTCCGCTGGAGCGACTTTCATTTCATTCCGGGGCTGGCTGCAGCAGCTAGCTCTGGTTGGGGGAGGGAAAAAAAAAGGAAGAAAGAAAGAAAGAAAAAGGAAGAAAGAAATCTGGCCTGTGTGTGTGGGCCCCGCTGCATTCGGGCGCGCGACGGGGGCACCCCGGAGCAAAATGCAAGGGGAGGGTGTGTCGGGGCGCACTTCTAGGCCAGAGGGAACCCTCGGCCAGGCCGTGAGCTAACGAAAGCCAAATAAAAAGCACACGTTTCGCCGAGGCCGTTGTGCGCGCGTGCTGGCAGCAGCAGCGGGCGGTTGTGTCGGCTCCAAAGATCATATATGAAATATGGTCCCGGGGCGCGGATCTCCGGGCTGGCGGAGCCTCGCGATTGTGCGCGGGGCGGGAGACGAGTGGGCTCCTCCAGGCCAGCCTGAGGCTGCGGCCTGATGTTGGGAGAGGGTGGGCCAGCGGACGTCGCAGTCCCCCACGCGTCCCGCTTCGGCGCCTGCGACCCCGGGGTGCCGCAATGCGGAGGCGCGGTCCTGCTGGGCCTGTGTGGCCCCAAAGATACCCAGGTCCTGCCAAAGGGCCCCCGCCTCGCTGCCTGGGCACTCTGGGCCCGTGGCCCCACCCGTGTACACTGCTAACTCTAGCCTATCTGGACCCCTGATTCCAGCACCACTCGGTTCTTGGAGTGGGACCAAGGGACGTCGGGGGCTGGGGGGGTGCTTTGTGGCTCAAATGAAAACAAATCCTTCGCGGGTGGCATGACAAAGGGCAAAAATGGGGGTAGAGAGACGCGTTGAGGGGATCCCTGATAAACAAAGCCGCTCTTCCTGGAGCGTGCAGGGGAACGGAGTGCAAGGCTCCCCCCATCCCCCCAGCAGCCTCAACGGGCCAGCTCCCCCTAAACTAAGCCGCCGCTTAAAAAATGTCTCACCAACGTCAGCGCTCAAGTCAAAGACAATTAATTTCTCTAATAAGGACGTGGCAGAGAAAGGAGTCCTTGCAATTTGGTAGTCATTCCCACAGAAATCCCCTCGGCTGTCTGAAATCCGCCTGGACCAGCTAGTCCGGGAAGCCTCCCCTTTCTGCAAAAAAGCCGAGAGTTGGGGGTCAAGGAGCGGCCTTGCCAATCTCCCTTGGGCGGAGAACCCATTCACTGAGACGGCTCCTTTAAGAAGTTTATTTCCCCTGGTCGGCGCGGGTCACGCCTGTTCCAAGACTGGATTCTCAGTAACCATTCTCCAATCTTCTGTCATTAAAAAGTTCCTGGCCTCTCCAGGGTCTGTTCCTTTACCCTACCCTTCTAAACGTGAGCCTCCGACTGGACGAAGGAACATCGCTCTTCTCTTGGGGCCCCTGAAGGCCCCTGGGGGCCCCAGCACTCGGTGGTATCCGGAGGGCTTCAGTTTCCCAGCAGAGACAACCAAGCTACCACTCTGTTGGAAGGGGGCGGTATCAGATGCATTGTATTAAGGAATTTTATAAAGGTTCCCGTGGGGCCCTCGGGCATCCCCGTTGAGGACAGGGGCCCCAGCAAAAGGCTCTGGGAATCCCGAGTTTGAAGTCAATCTCTCCTGCGATTCCCTTGCGAGACCAAGACAGGGAGTGGAAAGGTAGGGACCGTCCCAGGGGAGGCTTTCTAAGAAGGACTTGGGCATATCGGGTGACCTCATGGCTGCCCCCCTCCGGCTTCTGTCGGGCCTCCCCCAGCCTCCTCTTTCTGCTGGTGAATCTAAGCAGCTGTCAGATGAGGGGTGGTCTAGGACCCGCCTTCAAGTCGGAATCCCTTCTTCACCTGCTCACCCTCCACGCGTGCAAATAACAGACAGAAGAGAATTGTTGCGTTGGCGGAAACTTCTGTGTTTCAGCCACCTTCAGAGTCGTCCACGGAAAGGCCTTTGGAGGGCAGGAGAGTGGCGGGTAGCATTCGGTGCTTAGGTGATTCCAGGAGGTCCCTTCGGGGCGTTAGGGAGCCTGGAGGTTCCTCTTACAAGATCATAAGCAACTCCAGAAAAGATTCTCTGTGCCAGAGAGTGCTATCTCTTTTTCCCCAGCTTGCAGAGTGGTTCCTGGCAGACTCTGCAAACTCAGCACCGAGTTACCCTTAGTGGCCCCTAAGGACCACATCTGGGCCCCTGGGGGCCCCTGGACCCAGCCAGCCAAGCTGGCTGCCACACAGCCCAACGCCCCTGGTGGCGGGAAGGCTGCCGAGGCTGCCTGCCCTCCCTTGAGCCCCGGTTCTGGGCTGCACGGAAACACCCAGAGTAAACAGATTTTCCTGGGGATTTTCGAGTAAAGAGCCGGCAACGTCGGGAAGCTCAGCTTCCCAGACTAAGGGACTGGCCTACACAAAGTTGCTGCAAACCTCCAGAATGATGAGCTGCGCTGACGCTGACGACCTGAATCGCTTAGAATGAGTGGGTGCTGTTGGAAGACAAATCTACACCCCGTGACCTGGAGGACCCCTCTCTTTTTGACCGAGCTGTCCTGCTCCATTTGATCGACTTCAGCACACGTTAGTCACCTTAGGGGTGGGAATATCCAAACATAGGAGGGGTTGGCTCTTTTCTAGAGCCCCCCCCAGCCCCAAGAGATAGGGCGAGGGTGATCACCCACATGCCGTCTTGAGTCTCTCCTCTTCTTGGGGACTCTTAGATTTGGGCTTCAGGATAGTTAGAGCAATCACTGCACACTAAGCACCTTTCTATTGCCTCCAGAAGACACTCTTCCACCCCAACATTCCATAGAGAGTAAACACCCAGACCGCTTCCACTAAGCAACAACCGAAGCCCCGGTGTAGCAAATCGGAGGTGCATGGAGTCAACGTGTGTGGGTGTGGGTGTGTGCAACTCCAAAAGGTTTGCAGGTTTTTTCTGGATTTCTGGGAGAACACAAGCCTTAGCAGACTTTGGGGGTTCTCTTCTCTATCTGGCCTTCCTCAAGTCACCTCAGCACAGTTCTCTCCAGGCATTCTGGGACGCATTAAAAGCTAGGACAGAGACCCACCCGGATGGCTCCTTGCCCTCCCCCTGCCTCAATCCACTCTCTTCTTTTGCGCTTTTTCTGTCTCTGTGGACGCTCTGCCAAGGGATTGCGCAAGCTTCCTGCTCTATGTCCTTCAGGAGCGCTGAGCTGGGGCCCGGACACACCGCAGGCCAGGCGCACCCTTACCCCTCCCACCTAGAATGGCATGCTCCCTCTCAGGTCTACCCACTGCGACCCCACGGACCTCGCGGCCCCACCGGTGGCGCCCTCAGAAGGTCACGGCTGGCGCAGCAGCTCCCCCAGCCGGGCGCTGGAACTGAACACCCCTGAACAAGCCGGCTGGCCAGGCTCCGAGGTGCTAAACTTCACACTCCAGAGCTCCAATGGCCGAGCGTCAGCAGGGCGTGGCTGTCAGAGACAAGGGGACTGGGATTGACGAAGAATATGTGGCTCCCTGGCCATTCCATTTCTCCTCCTCTTCCTGCAGCCCATTCATTCATCACCCTGCAGCCTCAGCCTCTGCTTGGCTCTTCCCTCCTTTGAAGCCCTTTCTCAAAACCCATGAACCCACAAAGTCCACTTGGGCATCCAAGCAGATGCATACATACCCATG
>PVIH01026615.1:0-18420 GCA_004025045.1 Sigmodon hispidus | reverse complement strand
TGCCCATTCTGGGGAGGCCACAAAGGATGTTATAAATCACCTTATATATGTTTTTTCTGTTATGGGACAGCCAACAGTGATAAAAACTGACAATGGACCTGGATATATTAGCCAAAAGTTTAAGCAGTTTTGTTCTCAAATGAATATAAAACACATTACTGGGATTCCCTACAATCCACAGGGACAAGGCATAGTGGAACAGGCTCATCAAACTCTAAAAAATACTCTTATTAAGCTTGCTTCACAGGAGACATTATATTCCTTTAAAGGAAATAGTGAAGTTTTGCTATCACATGCTCTTTTTGTTTTAAATTTTCTGACAGTGGACATTAATGGCAAATCTGCTGCAGAACGCCTCTGGCATCCCACCACACAGACAGATTATGCTCAAGCTTTATGGAGAGATCCATTGACAGGCAAATGGAATGGCCATGACCCAGTGATTATTTGGGGAAAAGGCTCAGCCTGTATTTACAATTCTAAAGAAGGGGGAGCCAGATGGTTGCCAGAACGGCTGATCAAACTATATGATAAATTTCAAATGAAAGATTCTGCAGCTAATAAAACAGCTAACAAAACCTGAGTGTTTCCAGGGAAAAGCCCTGAGAATTCTTTCTTTTATTCTGCTTCCTTACAGAAGAATGATTCATCTCTGGACCTTTTGTTTATGGAGCCTGCTCCTGAGGTTCTCCTTGATTATGGCTGGATTTAATCAACCTGTGGACCTTGAGGCCATTATTAGGGCCTTATTTGGCCCTCCTTGTGATTGCCAAGGAGAAAAGATATTAGTATTACAGAAGCCCCAGTTTTCTAGCTGTAGTGTTGACTGTGGGGCCTTTACTGCCTATTTGGTAGCACAATCCTCCCCCACCACAGGGATGCAACAATCCTGAAAATGTATAGACAAACAAGTTTTGCACCCTAAAGGGACCCCCTGCCCAGATGATTGCAATTGGGTAGATCAAATGAATATTCGATGCTATAATCATTATTCAGAATGTACCCGTGATGGGAAAATTTATTTTATTACAAAGCCACATAGCACTTATACTGGCTCCGTGGGAGGCGAATTTACCCGCCACCCTCAAGTCACGGGGAGTTTTAAGCTCACCTTGGCCTCTTGCCATGCTCCTCTGGGTAGAAATGCCTGTTGGCCCCCTATGGCTCCTGTTCATGTCTTTGATGGTGGAGGACCTACAGATATAGTCCATGAGACAGGTGTTCAACAAAAAATCCAACAATTGATTGATGCCAAGTATCCCCAGATTCACTATCACCCTTTACTATTACCCAACCTAGGGGTGTGGAGATTGACCCACAAACCACTGATATTCTGATTGCTACTCACAGGGCTTTAAATGTTTCCAACTCCAAATTAGCTCAAGATTGTTGGTTGTGCTTGGCATATGGTGCTTCTTGGCCATTGGCAATTCCATCCTCTGCCAATGTTTCCCTTGTCACCCATTCCCTTAATAACTGTTCATGGAGTATTCCCTTTAAGGTCCAACCTGTAAGCTTTAATTCCTCCTTTTGTTTTTATAAGCATTATCAAAATAATAGTTTTGATATTGATGTTGAATTACCCACCTCCTTCCTTTGTGGAAAAATTAATAATGTTTCCACCCCGTTATGTTCTCCCCCAAATCAGATCTTTGTTTGTGGCAATAATATGGCCTATACTGTGCTTCCCCAGAATTGGACAGGGCTTTGTGTCTCAGTCATAGTGCTCCCAGATATTGACTTTATTCCTGGAGATGAGCCGGTTCCTATTCCTGCCTTTGATTATTTTGTCCCCAGACATAAAAGAGCAGTGCAATTTGTCCCTTTATTGGTGGGACTGGGAATAATCAGTGCTTTAGGGACTGGAACTGCAGGATTGGCCACAACAGTCTCCTCTTACTCTAAGCTTTCACAACAACTGGCTGATGATATTACTAAAGTTTATCAATCTGTCAAAGATCTCCAAGATCAAATAGACTCATGAGCTGAAGTGGTCCTGCAGAACCACAGAGGTCTGGACCTACTGACTGCTGATAGAGGTGGCATATGCTTAACCTTGCAGGAAAAATGCTGTTTTTATGCCAACAGGTCTGGTATTGTTAGAGATCGAATTAAAAAACATCAAGAAGAGATTGAGAAATGGCGACATGATTTCTTCAAGAGTCCTGTTTGGACAGCTTTGGGGGGGGATCTTGCCCTATCTCCTTCCCCTTTTGGGCCCTTTGGTTGGGTTACTTTTGCTTATTTCCTTTGGCCCTTGGGCTTTTCAGTGCCTAACGCACTTTGTAAAGGATCAGATAGATTCCATTTTGACAAAATTTCGGCCTTGGTGCATTACCATCGCTTAGAGGCTCGGGAAGATCCTACAGAGAGTGACCCAGTCACTCCTGAAAAAGGGCTTCAGTTCCATAAGCTTCTTCCCTGACAACCCGGAGCAGCTAGAGAACACCCAATGATGGGATTAGTATGGATCTTACCCTGGGGGCACAACATACAGAGGTCGTAGAGACCGGCTCAATATGGCATGTTGCCAGTGGTAAGGTTGACCACCATATAGCCTAAGACAGCATGTTCTCTCATGACCACCCTTTGGAGAATTTGTTCTTTAAAGGAAAGGGGGAATTGTTAAGGACCAAGAAAGCAGCTGGAGCGATAAGCTTTTACTGCCCTAAGCAGACAGTACCTGGCGCAGCTTAAAGCAAACAGTATCTGGTGAAGCCCCTTCACCAACACTCCCTCTATAAATCACAGAAGGTGTCTTTAAGATAAGCGCAATGGCCAAGGGAACAACTCGACTCTTCCCTGACCTCAGGATCTTCTGTCCTTGCTTCAATAAAATTTTCTGCTCCTCTCCCTCTCCCTTTCTTTCTTCTTCTTCCCTGCCCCTGAGGGTATATATACCCTGTCCTATTTTCAATAAATGAGACCTTGACGCTACTCAGACTGACTATGTCTTTCTTAAAATGCTCTTGGTCCCCTTTCTCTCTCACCCCCATTGTATTTCAGGAGGAGCCTCCCCGAGCCTAACGAATAACTGATCCCGCTGGATGGGTCACTCAGTTTTTGTGAGGAACTATCATACTGATTTGCAAAGTGACTGTACATGTTTACATGTGTTCCCCTTGTTCCACCTCCTTTCCTGCATAGGTTATTATCCATGATATTTTATCTTAGCCACTCTGACAGGTGTATGTTGGTATCTCAGAGCTGTTTTAATTTGTAGTTCTCTGAAGGCTAAGGATGTTGAGCAATTCTTTAAGTGCCTTTTATCCATTTGAGTTTCTTCTATTGAAAATTCCATATTCAGCACTGTACCCCATTTTCTGACACTCCACCCACTTTTACAGTGCTCTACACAGAACAAAACAGCTATTTATTTACAGAATTGCATACAGAGAACAGTATCACCACAAATATTCTAAAATTGGAATGATACAGATATTAGTATGGCCCCTGAACAAGGATGATACATAAGGCCATGTAAAGATGGCAGATAATAATACAGTCTGGATTATGGTTATTGTGTTTTCTTTTAATCTTTTAACTTTTAATGAGCTAACTGCAGAAATACAAGTGATTGCAAAGGATGCTATGTTAAACAAACATATACACTTTAATAATATCTTGACATTGAAATCTGTTTATAAGAATATGTTGCTTGGGAAGAGTGTCTGCCTTTGTTTCCACAGAAGGAGAACCTGTGCATTGCTTCCAGACTTGGTTTCATCAACTAAGACCACCTGAAAATTCTCTGATGGGAAAAGATGGTCACATTGGCTTAAAGGCTAAGATTATCTAACCTCAGCACCCTCAAAAGATTGCCAGCAGTTTTTAATCAGCAGGAAGTAATAAAAGAAAAAAAGCTATGCCCAAGATCCAAAAATCTTGCATATTAATGTTTGTTTACATTATAAATGCTTAATGGTCACAGTTAAACTCTTTCTAAAAAAAGAGGGGCAGGATATAATATAGGAATAATTAAAAAATATAGATGGATTTTTGATACAAATTTAAGGTCAATTTTGTAATCCTGTATATACTTCTCTACTCTTGTTTAAGGTGTGATGTTTATGTAACTCATTTAAAACTGTAATGTGTAAGAAATGCAAATTTATATTCATCTATGATGACCAAAGATAGAGTCATGTCAGTTGGATTTTGTAAATATACAAAGATATATTTTATTTAGATAACCTTCAAACACCTCAAAAACCTACAGAATATATACCTGCCCAGGGATGGGATGTGGATTTGTGGAGAAGAAATAATAACCTGATGTGGTGGGAGGGGAAGGGACCTTGAATAAAGATATACAAGGTAGAAAGTGGGACTTCTTTGTTCATAATAATAATAATAATAAAAGGGAAAAAAAGAAAAAAATATTTTAAGAACATAGTCTTTTATGGACAGTGAGACAAGTCTGCTCCTGGCAGCAGCAATGTATTTTAAGAGAATGATGGTCATTGAAGAAATTTCATGTGTAATTTACTCAGTGGCAACAGTTAGACACTGGACCAGAAACTGTTCTTGTATTGACCACTTGATAGTATGCTGTATAAACTTTGACACGTAGGGTTCTATAGGAAAGTAACTTTGAACTTTGGCAGAACAAACCAAGATGGTCCTTCAGGTTCCTGCTTTGCAAAGAAAGTTTTCAGGCACCCTTCAAGTCACAAGGAGAAGCAAGTGATGGACTAGGCCAGATTTCCTGCATCAGTGAAAAGTATTCCAAAGACTCTGGGCCTATAAGCTAAAGATGATGCCCCAACATTATGAAGGAATTTTGGGTGACTGTCCAGGCAGACAGGCATCACCTCTATTGTTTCTAGATATTGAAAGTTGCTTGTACTTCCTGTTGATTTTGGTAATATTATATCCTTCTGTGGTCTTTGATGTAGTTGAAGACTTGAGAACTATAGCAATAGTTTTTCTTAGTTATTTTAGAAGGTGTATTAGATGTAAAAGTTTAGACTCACAAGGATAAGGTCCATAATAGAATATTTTTGTTAATACAAATAAACTGGATATTGTGACTGTAATTCTTGTTTGATAGCTGTTCTGTTGTATGTACTTTTGCTATATTGAAATAGAAACCTACATTTTTCACTAAAGAGAAAAGTAGAAATGTGGTTACTGAAGTCTCCCATGATTAGGGTATGAGAATCAATGTTTAATTTGAGCTTTAATAGTGTTTCTTTTACATAAATAGGTGCCCTTATATTAGGGGAATAATTATTCAGGTTCGAAATCTAATCTTGCTTAATTTTTCCTGAGATAAATAACTAATGTTCTTCCTGGTGTCTTTTAATTGATTTTAAACAATATCTATCTACAAGTCCAGCCCTTTAGAAAGCATTAGATGAAAAACTCCAACCTAAGGATTCCAGATACACCTATGAAACAACAATCAATAATCCCACAGAAGAATAGCTCAGAGAAAGGAAATACATACAAGCTACCACCAAAAATAATGGGAAATATCAATCAGTGTTCCCTAATATCCCTTAATAGCAATGGACTCAATTCACCTATAAAGACACACTACCACAATGGACACAAAAACAGAAGCCATCTTTCTGCTACATACAAGAAACACATCTCAACCTTAAAGACAGACACAGGCTCATAATAAAGGGATAGGAAAAGATTTTCCAATCAAAGTCCATAAGAAGCAAGCTGATGTCACCCTCCTAATATCTAACAAAGTAGACTTCAAACTAAAATCAATTAAAAGGGGCCAGGATGTATGTTACTTGTTCATCTCAGGAAAAACTAAATCCTTTTTTAAGGATTGAGGAGAATGTGAGATGCCCCTATTCTTTCTGCAATATTCATTATGTCCCCCTTCCCACTAGAGGTCAAATAATCTGCCATGATGCTTGGAGTGGCCACAAATTCTATTATTCCACTTTGTGGTTCATGTTGGTTATCTGGGATCCTTGGGAGTCATCCTGGACAGGCCTCATTAAAGGAGACATGTATATGATCAGGCATGCTAAATGGCCCAGGAGTAGGATTTATATCTGGCTTTCCTACATCTATAATCTGTCCTCAGTCCAAGTTAATATATTGCAGAAAAAGGAGTTATTTTCATCACAATTATCCTCCTTGGCCTATTTATTTTCTTGGTTTTCATTTCTCAGAGATGACCTCATGCTTGGCAATTTTACTGGGATTGGCAGTGTTTCTGCCTTTTTTCTCTTTGCAATGTTGGCACACCTCTGCCTAATAGTGGTTTCTCTCCCAATGCTCTGTAATTTTTCCATTGTGGACAGTGATTTGAGATTTTTTTTAATTGATAAAGTTTTAATTCTCATAGAAATCACACCTTTTCTGGGAAAACATGACATTGAACTCATGATTGTAAATGAGAAGATGAAAGTGACAATGATTGAGGCTGATGTTGTAGGCAAGAATAAATCCATCTGGACTTCCAAATTTAACCCTAATAGCAGTAGAGTACTCTAAATAGTCTTTAAAAGGAAAAAGACAGAGTCTTTCACTGTAGGTGACTCACCATGTGGTCCAGGCTGCCGAAATAGAAGCTGCAGAATTGAAGGTGTATGGAGAGCAGACAAAGCTTAGAACTATAAGAGGCCAGGAGAAGCCATTGGTGAAGACATAGTCTCCATTGCAGTGAGGACTCAGGATTGAAGGGGTCAGAATACAGAAGCTGAATCTTTGCACTGTGTAGCAGGATTTGATTCTATAAAGAGAAGCCAGGTGAAGGATCAGTTTAGAACCCTAGAGTATTGAAGACATTGGTACCATGAGACACTCCTAAAGGACAGAGTATGTATGGAATCAAGCTGTCCAAAGCCTGCAAGACAAGCCATGTGTGCTGGAGATGGCAGGGAGGTGCACCTGCTCAAGTCCTTTGGAACCCAGAAAATCAGATTTTAAGCCATCCCCAAGGTCCCCTTACTTCTTCGCCCAGGTTATTCTCAGCTTTTCAAATGCCTCCTCATTACTGTGCAATGTGACTAGTCCACTCTCTAGAGCCTTTGCTTCTGCAAGATTTTCTTTTATTGTAATGGCACCCTTTATAAAAAGTTTTCTGTTCCCATTTCTCAAGAACTACTTTACTGGACAACAACCCTTGTTCCACAGTTAATGCTTCACATTTCTACTGAATTTCTGATATAGGACAGCCTGGTGCCATTATCCATACTGCCTTAGAGAACAGTCTTTTTTCTACTCATAGCCAGTGTCTCCTTTGCTACCTTGCTGGCTGCTGCCAGATTGCTGGGAGGTGCCCTGGGCCACTCCCTCATAACTACAGCATATTTGTCTCAACAGCTTCAGTTGTTCATAGAGACTACTGGAGAATTCCTATCCTCTCTGCAGAGACAGATAAATTCCCCTGCTCAGGTAGTCCTGCAACATCACTGAGCTCTCAATTTGTTGACAACAGAAAAAGGCAAAGCTTGTACACTTTTAAGAGAAGAGTGTTGTTACTATGTTAATGAATCTAGAATGGTAGAGATACAAGTGAATAAGCTTCATAAACTTAGTCTTGACTTCTACGAACAGTGCTTTTCTGTAGCCTCTGATGGTTGGTGGACATCATCTATATTTTCTTTGTTGATGCCCCTTGCAGGACCCTTGATTATCATTTTGCTCATTTTGACACTGGGGCCCCTGATTATTGGCAAGCTTATTTTTTTTACAAAGAGACAAATTGACTCCCTGACATCCAAACCCATATAGGTCTCTTATCATCACATTGATCTTTCAGATCAAGGGTACATAGAATCCTTAGGTGATGAGATTCCTACAGAAATTGCCAAAAACACAGAACTATGCAAGCTCATTTATGAGAAGCTTGGGTACTGGAAGGATGTGTATGGCTAAAGCACTGCAAGTAAAGGACCAATGTTCTGCCTCTGATTCCCCTGTGAAGCAACCCTTTGCAAAAAAGTTGATGTCTAAAGACATCCTTCAGTCTTGCAGTGACAAGGAGGAATGCTTTTGTCCTCTCTTCCCCCAAAATATATATCTGTCATGTATATCTTAGGGAAATCAAGGCAATGCATTCCTCCCTGGTTAAGGCCCATCACCAGGGTGGAGAATTCTCATCACAATCAGGCTTAAAACAAATAAAAAGGGTGGAAATGCAGGGAAGCAGAGGGCATAAGGCTCTCCTTGTATTAAGCAATGCCATGAATTCATGCCTCAGCCTAGGTTAAGAGTAGATTTTTTACTATGAGTCCAGTCTTTCTATAAATCAGGTGACTCACTTGCAGTTAAACAATTAACTATAATAGATAGGTTTCCATAGTAACATATTGTATTTACCAAAACACTCAGTAACTGGAATTACCACCTCATGATTTTGGGTGCAATTCACCCTTTGAGTTTCTATATACCTGCTGGCTGAACAATAAAGTTTTAGAGCTTGATCTGAACACTTGTCTTGCTCTCATTCCTTTTGTTTCTTTTTTTTCTTCTTAATGTATTTTGTATTTATCAAAAAAACATTAAAATGAATTTAAAATGCTGAAAAGTTAACAATAACTATAAAGAAGATAAAAATCATAAGCATGACTTGTCAAGGGTGATAATGCAAATAAGATTGCTATACATATATTTACTTTGTGATCAGTTTTCCCTCTAAATTATTTTTCCATCCCTGTATATCCTTATTTAAGGTCCCTTCCCCCTCCCACCACATCAGGTCATTTTACTTGTCTGCAACTCCCCATCCCCTCCCTGAGCAGGGAGCAGAAAGTCCTATGGTCCCAATGACCCAATAATGCTTGGATCAGTCTCCACTCCTGGCAAATCCAGTTTTGTCCACCCTCCCTCAAGAGGGAGTCAGGTGTTCCTATAGTTGGAGTGGGGTCCGAAGGGTCAGACCAGAGTGTTTCTGATCCCAAGATGTTCAGTGGTTGTGGTTTGGCGCTTGGGCATGTTTGGCTTTTTTTTCTTGTTTGTTTGTTTAGAGACCACTAATGAGTGAGCACATACCCTGCTTATCTTTCTGAGATTGTGATACCTCGCTCAGGAGGATATTCTCCAAATCCATCCATTTGCCTGCGAATTTTAGGACATCATTTTTCCTTACTGCTGAGTAGTATTCCATTGTGTAGATGTACCACATTTTGTTAATCCATTCTTCAGTTGAGGGACATCTAGGTTGTTTCCAGGTTCTTGTTATTACAAGTAATGCTGCTATGAACATAGTTGAGCTAATACCTTTGGAGTGTGAATGTGCCTCTTTAGGGTATACACTCAGAAGATGTATTGCTGGGTCCTTGGGGAGATTGATTCTCAATTTTCTGAGAAACTGCCATATTGAATTCCAAAGTGGCTGAACAAGCTTACACTCACACCAACAATGGAGGAGTGTCCCCCTTGTTCCACATCCTCTCCAACATAGGCTGTCATCTGTGCCTTTTATCTTAGGCAATCTAACAGGTGTTAGGTGGTATCTCAAAGTTGTTTTGATTTGCATTTCTCTGATGGCTAAAGATGAAGAATCCTTTTTCAGGTGTCTTTCAGCGATTTGTAGTTCCTCTGCTGAGAATTTTCTTTTTAGATCTGTGACCCATTTTTTGATAGGGTTATTCAAGGTTTTGGGCTCTAAATTCTTGAGCTCTTTATATACCTTAGAGATCAGTCCTCTGTCACTTGTAGGGTTGATGAAGATCTTTTCCCATTATGTAGGTGTTGTTTTGTCCTATTGACAGTGTTCTTGGCTTTTAAGAAGCTTCCTAGCTTCAGGAGATCCCACTTATTGATTGTTGGTCTTAGTGTCTGTGCCACTGGTGTTATATTTAAGAAGTAGTCACCTGTGTGAATTCATAGAATTGTATTTCACACTTTCTTTTCTATCAAGTTCAAAGTGGTTGGGTTTAAGTTGAGGTCTTTGATGCACTTGGATTTGAGTTTTGTGCAAGGTGACAGGCTGGGATCTTTTGCATTTTTCTGCACACTTCCATCCAGCTATGCCAACACAATTTGTTAAAGATATTATCATTTATCCATTGGATATTTTGGGCCTTTTTGTCAAAGATCAGGTGTTCATAGGTTTTTGAGTTAATGTCTGGAACCTCAATTCTATTCCATTTGTCCACATGTCTGTTTTTATGCCAGTACCAGGCTGTTTTTATTACTGTAGCTCTAGAGTATAGCTTGAAATCAGGGATAGTGATACCTCCTGAGGTTCTTTTGTTGAGTAAAATTATTTTGGCAATCCTGGCTTTCCTGTTATTCCAAATGAAATTGAGTATTGTTCTTTCAAGGTCCAAAAATTATTGCGTTGGGATTTTGATGGGCAGTGCATTGAATCTGTAGATTGCCACTGGTAGAATTGCCATTTTCACTATGTTGATCCTACCTATCCAGGAACATGGGAGAGCTTTCCATTTTCTGATATCCTCTTCAATTTCCTTCTTCAATGATTTAAAATTTTTGTCAAATAGGTCTTTTACTTCTATGGTTATAGTTACTCCAAGGTATTTAATACTGTTTGCAGCTATTATGAAGGGTAATGTTTCCCTTATTTCTTTTTCTGCTCTTCTATCTTTAGTGTATAGAATGGCTACTGATTTCTTTGAGTTAATCTTGTATCCTCCTACATTGCTGAAGGTGTTTATCAGCTGTAGCAGTTCCTTGGAAGAATTTTGTGGGTCACTTATATATACAATTATATCCTCTGCAAATAGAGATCACTTCACTTCTTTTCCAATTTGTATTCCTTTAATGTCTTTTCATTCCCTTACTGCTTTAGCTAAAACTTCAAGAACTGTATTGAATAGATAAGGGGAGAGAGGACATCCTTGTCTAGTTCCTGACTTTAATGGGATTGCTTTGAATTTTTCTCCATTAAGTTTGATACTGGCTGTCGGCTTCTTGTAAATCACCTTTATTATATTTAAGTATTCTCCCTGTATTCCTGATCTCTCCAGGGCTTTAATCATAAAGGAGTGTTGGATTTTGTCAAAGGCTTTTTCCGCATCTAAGGATATGATCATGTGATTTTGTTCCTTTTGTTTGTTTATATGATTGATAACATTTACAGTTTTTTGTATGTTAAACCAGCCCTACATTTCTGGGATGAAGCCTACTTGGTAGTGGTGGATGATATCTTTTATATATTGTTGTATATGGTTTGCCAAAATTTTGTTGAGAATTTTCGCATCAATATTCATGAGGGAAATTGGTCTGTAATTCTCCTTCTTTGTTGTGTCTTTGAGTGGCTTGGGTATTAGGGTGATTTTGGCCTCATAAAAGAAATTTGGCAATATTCCTTCAGTTTCTACTGTGTGAAATAGTTTGAGGAGTAATGGTAGTAATTCTTCTTTGAATGTCTGGTAGAATTTGGCAATGAAACCATCTAGAAAAGGGCTTTTATTTTGAGGAGGTTTTTAATGACAGCTTCAATTTCCTTAAGGGTTATAGGCCTGTTTAGGTAATTAATCTGATCTTCATTTAATTTTGGTAGATGGTTCCTATCCAGAAAGCTGTCTATTTCTTCTAGGTTTTCTGTTTTTGTGGAATACAGATTTTCAAAATATGATCTGATAATTCTCTGTATTTCCTGAGGGTCTGTTGTTATGTCCCCCTTTTCATTTCTGATTTTGTTGATTTGAAAACTCTCTCTCTCTGTTTTTTGATTAGTTTGGCTAAGGGCTTATCTATCTTGTTAACTTTCTCAAAGAACCAACTTTTAGATTTGTTGATTCTTTGTATTGTTCTTTTTGTTTCAAATGTATTAATTTCAGCTCTAAGTTTGATTATTTCCTGCCCTCTACTCATTCTAGGTGAGTTCGCTTCTAATTGTTCTAAAGCTTTCAGCTGAGCTGTTAGGTGTCTAGTGTGGGATTTCTCTAGGTTTTTCATATTGGCATCTAGCGCTATAAATTTTCCTCTTAAGACTGCTTTCGTTGTGTCCCACATGTTTGGATACGTTGTCGATTCATTTTCATTGAATTCTAGGAAGACTTTTATTTCTTTCTTAATTTTTTCTTTGACCCAGAGATGGTTCACCTGAGTGATGTTTAGTTTCCATGAGTTGGTAGACTTTCTTTGGGTTTTGATGTTGTTGAACTCTAACTTTAGGCCCTGGTGGTCTGATATGTTACAAGGGATTATTTCCATTTTTTTGTGTCTGTTGATATTTGCTTTATGACCAGTTTTATGGTTTATTTTCGAGAAAGTTACATGAGGAGCTGAGAAATATGTATATTACTATGCCTTTGGGTGGAAGCTTCTGTAGATATCTATGAAATCCATTTGCATCATAACCTCTTTCAGACTCCTCATTTCTCTGTTGAGGCTCTGTCTGGTTGATTTCTTCAAGGTTGAAAGTGGGGTATTGAAGTCTTTCACTATTAAGGTACAAGAATTGATGTGGGATTCAAGCTTTAGCAGTGTTTCTTTTACGTAAGTAGGTGCCCTTATATTAGGGGTATAAATATTTAAGATTGAAATCTCCTCTTGACCAATTTTTCCTGTGATGAATAAGTAGTGACCATCTTGGTCCCTTTTAATTGCTTTTAGCTGAAAGTCTACTTTGTTAGATATTAGGATTGCAACCCCTGCTTGCTTCTTAGGACCATTAGACTGGAAAATCTTCTCCCAAACCTTTATTCTAAGCCTGTGTCTGTCTTTGTGGTTGAGGTGTGTTTCTTGTAGGCAACAGAAGGATGCCTTCTGTTGTTGTATCCATCTTGTTAGTGTGTGACGTTTTATAGGAGAGTTGAGACCATTGATATTAATGGAAATTAGTGACCATTGATTCATATTTCCTGCCATTTTTGGTGGTAACTTGTTTGTGTTTTCTTTCTCTAGGGTATTCTTCCGTGAATTTATTGATTGTTTGTGATTTTGTATGTGTATCTGTGTTCCTTAGGTTGGAGTTTTCCCTCTAATACTCTTTGTAGTGCTGGATTGGTAGGTAGATATTCTTTCAGTCTTACTTTGTCCTGAAATATCTTTTTTACTCCATCTTTGGTGATTGATAATTTTGCAGGGTATAGTATTCTAGTTTGGCAGCCATGCTGTTTTTGTGTCTGTATAACTTCTGAACAAGCACTTCTAGCTTTTATCATTTCCATTGAATAGTCAGGCGTTATTCAGATGGGTCTGACTTTATATTTGAGTTGACCCTTTTCTTTTGCAGCTCTTAAAATTTTTTCTTTGTTCTGTATGTTTTGTGGCTTAATTATAATGTGGCGTGCTGACGTTTTTTGGAGATCATATCTATTTGGTGTTCTGTAAGCTTCTTGTATCTTTATAGGCATTTCCTTCTTCAGGTTAGGAAAGTTTTCTTCTATGATTTTATTGAAACCATTATCTGTGCCTTTGAGCTGGTATTCTCCTTCTTGTATTCCTATTATTCTCCAATTAGGTCTTTTCATGGTGTCCCAGATTTCCTGAACATTTTGAGTTATGGCTTTTTTAGTTTTACTATTTTCTTTGACTGATATATCTATTTGAGCTACTGAGTCTTCCACTCAGAGATTTTATCTTCCATCTCTTGAACTCTGTTTGTTATGCTTATAACTCTGGTTCCAGCTTTTTCTTCAGATTTTCTATTTCTATCTTTGCTTCATTTTGTGCCTTTTATATTGCTTCCATTTCAGCTTTTAGTTCCTGGCATGTTTCTTTCATAGATTTGTTTATCTCTTCCAATTTTTTGTTTGTATTTTTTTCTATTTCTTTAAGGCTATTTTTCATATCTTCTTTGAGAGCTTTGATGATCATCAAAAAGGAATTTTTTGTGTTGCTTCCTTCTTTTTCCTCTTCATTTCTCAGGTCAGGTCTTTTATTTGTAAGATCACCACTCTCTTCTGGAGTTACCATGTTGTTCTTTGTATTATTATGTAATTTTTTGCACTGACGTTTGCCCATGGCTTCAGTGGTTCACAATTACATGGGTCCTGGACAGTTGTGGCACTCGGGCTTGTGTGCCTCATGTCACCTCTCTGGGCAGGTTCTGAATCTTCCCTTCAGAGACCCCAGAAGTTATCTATTCGCTCAGTTCGAGGTTGTGTTGGGTAGCCAAGCAAATTCCTTCAGTAGCAGCTCTGGGTATGGTGACAGGCAAACTTTATCTGCACCTGTTACAGAGTTCACTGGGGCTTACTCTGCGGACAGCACCTGGTCCCAGAATTGGAACTGAAACTGATGGGAGCTCAACTCTCCCTCCCTGGCTGGGATATAGGTGCTTGGGCCTGGTGACCCCTCCTCACCTCTGGGCGGGTCTGAGTCTGTCCTTCAGGGACCCCTGTAGTTATCTGTTTGCTCAATTGGAGGTTGAGTTGGGTAGCCATGCAAATTCCCTCAGCAGCAACTGTGGGTGTGATGACAGGCAGACTTTATCTGCCCATGCTCCAGAGTGGGCTGGGACTCTGCAGACAGCACCAGGTCCCGGAAGGGGAACCAAAACTGATGGGAGCTCAACTCTCCCTCCCTGGCTTGGATATAGGTGGTTGGGCCTAGTGACCCCTCCTCACATCTGGGCGGGGTGTGAGTCTGTCCTTCAGGGACCCCTGTAGTTATCTGTTCACTCAGTTGGGGTCAAGGTGGGTAGCCGTGTAAATTCCCTCAGCAGGAGCTGTAGGTATGGTGACAGGCAGAGTTATCTGCCCCTGCTTCAGATGCACTGGGACTCTGCAGCTCCTTGTGTTTCTTATCTCTTCATTTGCCAACCCCTTTTTTAGGTTCAAGTTGAAGATTCTGCTGACCAGGGCAGTTTCTGGGTTTTTTTTTTTAATCTATTCTATTAACCAGTGTTTTCTAAGTGAGTTTAGTCCATCAATATTAAGGTATATTAATGACATATGATTTTAAATTTCTGTTATTTTTGGTGTTAGTGTGTATGCATTTCCTTTCTTGGGGTTTCTGTCTGTGGAGTTATTTATTGCTAGTGGCCTCATGGATGTATCTAGCTTGTTTATGTTGGATTTATTCTTTTATTCCTTTCTGTAGGGTTGGAGTTGTGAGTATGTATTGTTTAAAAATGTTTTTGTCTTGACATATCTTGTTAAGTACATCAATGGTGACTGGTAGATTTGCTCTTTATAATAGTCTTGCTGGCCACTGTGGTTTCTTCGTGTTTGTATAACATCTGACCAGGATCTTTTGACTTTTATTGTTCCCATTGAGAAGTCGAGAGTTATTCTGATAAGTCTGCTTTTAACAATTACTTGGGTATATTTATTGGCTTGATTATTTTATGATGAACAGACTTTTGGGAGGGTGTCCAGCGTATTTGGTGTTTCGTAAGCTTCTTTTACCTTTATAGGTATTTCTTCTTTTAGATTGGGAAAGTTTTCTTCCATGATCTTGTTGAATATTGTTTTCTGAGCCTTTGATCTAAAATTCTTTTGTTTCCCATCTTTCTTTATTCTTATGTTTAATCATGTCCAAGATTTCCTGTGCTATTTATGTTATGACTATTTTGGCTTTAATGGTTTTTTTTGACTGACATCTTTCCTTATCTCATTTGATGGATTTAAGTTTGAAGTCTATTTTGTCAGATATTAGGATAGCTTCACCAGTTTGTTTTTTAAGTACATTTGCTTAGAAAGTCTTTGCATAACCCTTTATTTTGAGGATTTTCTTTATCTTAAGATTAGGTGTAATTCTTTTCTGCAAATAAAGCATGGATTCTGTTTTACTATCCATTTGGTTATTGCATGTCTTTTTTATAGGTGTATTGAGTCTATTGTTATTAAGAGATATAATTGATTAGTGATTGTTTTTCTTTTTTTATTATGAATAAAGTCATATTTTTATACATGCATCCCCCTGTTCAAACTCCCTTTCCATTCCTCCCCTTCCCAGGCACTCTGTCTTCTCACCATCATTTTATCTTTTTCTAGTTAAGGGTAGGAATTCTCAAAGTCCCAAGATTGCTTAGTTCAGTATCCTCTCCAGGCAGATCTGCTTTCCTCACCCCAATATTGACTTGCCAGTGCTTGTCAATTTCTGTTATTTTTTTATGGTAGTATTTCCCTTTTGGGGATTTCCTCCTTAGATATTGTCTATTGCTATGGCTTTGTTGATGTATTTAGCTTCTTTAGGTTGGAGATTTAGTTCTTTCTATAGAACTCAATTTGTAAATAGGTATTGTTCAAACGTGATTTTGTCATGACATTTTTTTAACTCAATGTATGGTGACTGATATTTTTCTTGTTATAGTAGTTTGGACTGACAACTGTGGTCTCTTTGTGTCTGTATTAAATCTGACCAGAACCTTCTTGCTTTCATTGTTTTCATTGATTATTCAGATGTTATTCTGATGAGTTTGTTTTTGTCAGATACTTTGTCTTTTTCATTTTCTGTTCTTAATATTCTTCTTTGTATGTTTATTGTTTTGATAATTAACTGGTGAGGAAACTTTTTGGGAATCTAGTCTATTTGATGTTTTGTAAATTCTTGTATCAATATAGGTATTTTCTTCTTTAGATTGAAAAATTTTCTTCTATGATTTTTATCAATGTATTGTCTGTGCTTTTTTGGTATTCTATTTCTATTATTTTTATATTTGGTCTTTACTTGGTATCCCATATTTCCTAGATGTTTAGTGTTATGACCTATTTTGGTCTTAGTATTTTCTTTGAGTGATGTATCTATTTTTACTGTTGAATCTTCTATAGAAGAGATTTGGTCTTCCATCTCTTGCATTTTGTTAGTTATGCTTGTATCTGCAATTCCTATTTATTTCTTCAGATATATCTTTCTAAAATTATCTGGTTTGTGTCTTCTTCATTGCACCAATTAAAGATTAATTCTTGACTATTTCCTTCACCTGTTTAATTACTTTTTCTTGATTTTCTTTTTGTAAAAATTTTGTTAAGAAATTTGTTAATCTCTTTCAATTTTTTATACCTTTTCTCTCATTCTTTAATGGAGTTCCACACAAATTTAAGGCTACTATTATCTTCATAAAGTATTTTTTAAGATTTTTCTCTTCTTTGTCTATATTGGCATATTCAGGTATTACTGTTATAAGACCATCAGATTCTGATGCTGCCAAATTGTTTTTTATGCTGTTACATGTATTCTTGCATGGTACCTCTCCACTGCTTCTGTGGACCAATGCAGTGTTTGTCTTTATCTCTGGGAGCTGATTTTGGTGCAATCTGTTTTTATTGTGTCTGTGTTACCTGAAGCCTATCTTGGTCCAATCTCAGCTCTTGGTCAACATGAAGTTAGCATATTTTGTATCATCTTGAGTGGTTCTTGGTCCAAAAGAACTGACTATATCTGTGTCTCAGGCAGCCAATCTTGGTCCAATATCTTTTCTTGATGAGGAAAAAAACTCTTGGTCCTATAGAAGCTCTTTATCCAACAGAGGTTCATGATTCAACAGGTTCTGGCAAACTGTATGTCTTAGAAAGCTATTCTTGATCTATTAGATGGTAATGCACTGTGAGTCTCAGGTAGTCACTGAAGTTACCAGGTGTTGGGATGCATTGGGGTTTGGGATGAGATTTGTTTTTTTTTTTTTATTTTATTTTTTTTCCTTCTTTATTTTGTATTTATCAAAAAAAAGAAACACAGTAAAAAGAATTTAAAATGTGGAAGAGTTAACAATAACTATACAGAGGATAAGAATCATAAGCATGGCTTATCAAGGGTGGAAATACAAATAAGATTGCTACATATGTATTTTCTTTGTGTTCATCTTTCCCTCTGAATTTTTTTTCCATCCCTGTATATCCTTATTCAAGGTCTCTTCCCCCTCCCAACACATCTGATCATTTTTCTTCTCTGCAACTGCCCATCCCCTCCCTGGGCAGGGAGCAGACAGTCCTATGATCCCACTGACCCAATAATGCTTAGATCAGTCTCCACTTCTGGCCAAATCCAGTTCTTTCCCGCCTCCCTCAAGAGTGAGTCAGGTGTTCCTATAGTTGGACTGGCATTTGAGGGGTCAGTCCAGGGTGTTTCTGATCCCAAGCTGTTCGGTGGTTGTGGTTTGCCGCTTTGGCATGTTTGGCCTTTTTTCTTGTTTGTTTGTTTAGAGACCACTAGTGAGTGAGTGCATCCCCTGCTTATCTCTCTGAGTTTGTGAGACTTCGCTCAGGAGGATATTCTCCAAATCCCTCCATTTGCCTGTTAATTTTAGGATATCATTTTTTCTTACTGCTGAATAGTATTCCATTGTGTACATGTACCACAGTTTGTTAATCCATTCTTCAGTTGAGGTACATCTAGGTTGTTTCCAGGTTCTTGCTATTACAAATAATGCTGCTATGAATATAGTTGAGCTAATACCTTTGGAGTGTGAATGTGCCTCTTTAGGATATATACCCAGAAGTGGTATTGCTGGGTCCTTGGGGAGATTGATTCTCAATTTTCTGAGAAACCTCCATATTGTATTCCAAAGTGGCTGAACAAGCTTACAATCCCACCAACAATGGAGGAGTGTTCCCTTTGCTCCGCATCCTCTCCAGCATA